>CAJVPS010000990.1:0-18227 GCA_910591765.1 Ambispora leptoticha | reverse complement strand
TTTAAAGATAAAATAAGAAAAGAAAGAAAATTAATAATAATTAATTAGGAAATTATTAATTTAATAAAATTATAAATCAAGTGTGATACACATGGCTAATTTAATAAAATAATAAGGCTAAATATAGGTAATAATATAAGTTAAAAATAGAGTTAATTATAAATAAGATTAATTAATATAAATTACTTATTCATCTGATTTAGTAATAATTAATGATTACTACATCATGTGCTGCAGCTGTACCACATCTATTGCACCACACAAATAGGTAATTGATTACAATATAGATAATAATATAAATTAAAAATAGAATTAATTATAAATAAGATTAATTAATAAGAATTACTTATTCATCTGATTTAGTAATTATTAGTGATTATTGTGCTATGTGCTACAACTGTACCATATACCATACTACATCTACTGCATTACATGAATAAGTGATTGATTATAGTAGTAATAAAGATTATCTTCTTTCTATCTTCTAATTTTACTTCTACTTGCTAATATTCTAAAACTAAATCAAGTATTAAGAAATATTTTACTTTACAAAATGTATTAAGTAAGTTATCAATTCTAAATAAAGAAAATTAATCTCTCTTTATAATTTTATTTAATTAGTAATAGTTTACATAAAATTTATATTTGCCATTCTTTTTCTTAATTATTATTATAAATATAAATCATAAACTATCTGATGACAAGATAATATTTTGTTAAAGCATTTTCTCAATTTCTTTTTTATAAATTCTTTTTTAATAGATGAATATCTATAATATAATTTTAGAACTATTAGTTTTTCAATCTCTGTATTAATTTTATATTAAATAATTATAGTTTTTCAGACTTTTTATCAAATAGATCTTGATATTCATCTAATAATTCATCTAATTATTATTTTTATTCTGATATTAGGTTTGTTTTATCAGAATTTTTTTCTTTACTATTTTGATAGAATAATTTTGATATTATTTTTATCTATTTATAATATCAATTATCTTTATTATATTTATAGTATTTTTTTCTTTCTGACTATTAATATCAATCAAATTAATTGTACTAGATTTTTAAATTTTTCAATCTATCTTCTTTAAAAATTATTAAGTGATTATATTACTTATAGCATGACTAACAATTATTATTTTGCAAGACTGATTATTGATAAGCCTATTCATATACATAATATTTACAGATATTTATTAATTCTGTTAATTTTCTTTTTCATTTTCTAATAATAACTTCTTAAGTTAATTATTATTAATTAAAGATTTTTTAGTTGTAAATATACTCTCACCTTCTAAAGATATATTTAAGAATTTAAATACTCTTTAATATTTAAATAAGTATTCTATTTATTATTATTATTATTATTATTATTTCTTCTATTATTATTATTATTATAGTTATTATTATCCTAACTATTATTATTCTTTCTTAAACTAGTATATCTATTAATAATATAACTAGTATTTTTATAATTATAGCAGATAATAGAATTTCTTGAATTATTATTATTAAAGCTATTATTATTAAAATTATTATTAAAATTATTATTATTATTAAAGTTATTATTATTATTATTATAATTATTATTTCTTCTGTTTCTGTATTCATTTATAATATGATCAAATTTTTCATAATTATTATATTTAATAGAATTATTTCTAATTATTAGAGTAATTATTAGACTGATTAGAAGTTACTAGCTTTTCTAGTTTTGAAATAATACTTTTAATTTATTTTGTTAATTTACTAATTTCAATATCTACAGATTGTGTTGACAAGAAAGATAAGCCATTTGATATAGTATTATATTGTTAAAAGTTAGAACTATAAGCTATTACTATATTAATTACTTTTTCTAATATTGCAGGATGAGTTGGATTTATAAAGAATTTAATTTTTAATCTAAGCCTATTTATAAAATAAGATATATATAAGTGATCTGAATAGGTATTGATTAGATTTATTCTTTTGATTAGTTTTCTAATAGTTATAATATATTATTCTATACTTTTATCAGGTAATTATCTTCTTTATTTTAACTGTTATTATCATTCATAATTAGTTATGATTAAAGATGATTCCTCAACTAGTTGTAACTTGCAGTAGCCAATTAGAGAATTATAATAGAGTTATAATAGTCAATCAGAGAATTATGACAGAATTGTGACTAGTTGTGACTCCTATCACTAGTTATAATTTCTGAAATACTTTTTAAACTAATATATAAATAATGTTTCTTTAGTTTATTGATTAATATTTTCATCATATACTCAGCTTCCTGACTATTTTGAATAATATAGTTTTTTATTAGTAAATTATATGATAGCAGAATCTTTCAGATAAGTTCTTGCTATCTGAATTTTTCTTTTATTACTAATATCATTAGCAATGTAAATATTTTTAAAGTCTTACAGTCAACTAATTAGATCTTAAGTATCATTATAAAATTTTACAATTTTAATATAATTAGCTTTCTTTAATCTTTCTAGAGTTATAGCAAGTATTTTAATTCTATTCATTAAGTCTTCAAATTTATGATCAATAGTTGATAAAGATGATATTTTATTTTTCTTATCTTTATTTATTTCTTTTTCTTCTTCAAATAGTATTAATGAAATAAATATTAAAATAACAGGTATATCTTGAATAATTAATTGTATTTCTAAATATTTATTAAGTGATGACTATATTAATATTTGTTTAAGAATATTTGAATTAGATTTTCCAAACTATTGTAAGATATCTAGTAATTCTTTATTTGATTTTGACTAATTCAGATTAGATATTTCTACAAGTAGATTTTATTACTTTCTTATTTATTCTATTAAATATTTACTTTTTTTATTCTTGAACTCAAATATATCTTGTTATAATTGATAGAGATAAGTTTGCACTTGTTCTGTTAATAGATCAATTTTATCTTTAATTAAGATTGCAAAATCTTTTTTATCTTGATTTAAACTTCATTATATATTACTTCTTGATAAAAATAGTAAAATTTTTTCAGATGATTTGATGATCAGAATTAGTATAATCTTTAAGATATAATTTAGTAAATAATTAAGTAAAGAGTCTTTCTCTTTCTACTTTAATTTCTCTAGTTGAATCTATTTTAATATGTTACAAGATTATTTTTTTAGTTACTTTGATTCTTTACTAATTTTAATTTAATCTATAGAGGATTTTTTATCTAAATCTGAGTTAAATTAGATGATCATTTTGAAATTATTTTTCACAGAAAGAATATCAAAAAGTTATTATCTTTTAAATGTGAAAGATTATATAAAGAATAAGTATTAATTCTAATATATTAAAAATACATAATAAAAGTAATTACATACTTTATAGTAAGATTAGAAGAGTTTTTAAAAGTTTATTAACAAGAATATAAATATTACTATACTAAGATTTGTTAAGATTTATTTAAAGATAGGTAATAATAATATTTTTAATGTAACTAGCTAGAATATAATCCAATTCTAAAGTATAATTTCAAGACAGATATAATAATTAGTTTATTAATAAGATGAAATAATAAATCTTAATCAAGATCTATTCTACAAGAAATATTTTTTAGAATTCTTTTTAACTATATTCTACTTAAATATAAATTGAAAACTAAACTTATAGAACTCAAACTAAACTAATTTACTAATTAATGGATTACTTAATTTCACTAGCTAAGATATATTACTTTTATATATTTTAGAGATTATACAAATAATACTTTTGTTATGATACTTATGCTAGTTTTGCTATAATCTAAATATCACTTTAGTTGGTATCATAATATTGATTTTGTTATAATAGCATTATTAGTTTTGCTATGATAGTTTTGCTAATTTTGCTATAATAATTTTGCTATAATTATTATATTTACAAAATTTTCTAAAAATATCTACTAATAATATTCTTTAAAGCTAATATTTAATATGATATAAGTAGTTATTCATCCAATCATATTATAATATGAAGTAACTAATAATATATAACTAATTAATATTCTACTAAAAGTTCATATCACAATACTATTTATCAGTATGAATTACAAATAGAAAATCTTATCAATAGAGTTAAATATATTTAAGAAATAATAAAAAAGATTCAAGTTATAAATATCATAACACAAAAATAACTTGAATATATATATATCAGCCTGATGGTCTTTGTATTTTAAAGCTTGCTTAATATTATTAATTATTATGGACTATTCAAAAAGAAATATAATATATAATATATATATCTATTTATTTAATTAATATATCTATTTATTATTTATATAACTTATTCATATATATATTTGATAATTAAAAGATAAAGTGAACAAACGTGATGTATTTGACTGTGCAATCTTGGCCTTTTGAGACGTCTTTCGAGTACTTTAGCTAGTGTCGTCTTCCCTGGGGACGGAGGGCTGCGCAAAAGGTTGATATTATATGTTCGCCAATTTTCATAGATTCCGTTTAGGCGACTTTTTGAAATGACAATAAGCTCTGCGGCTTCCTCATGTGTGCGTTTCGTACCTCCAAATAACACTGATTGAACTAATAATAAAGCCGTAAAATTAGAGTCTCGAGCATTTGCATGGGTAAAGCAATTTGAAGTTTACTCAATAGAGAAGCATATTACTATGTCTAACAAAGAGATGTACGTGTATGAAGTCAGATTATGCAACAAACACGGAAATCGATCAAAAAAAAGCTATATTACAGCCCATATTACTATGTCTACTCTACCCTATAAACACTACAACACCCGAGTCGCAAAATCGTTACCTGGATGAGTAGTTGCAGCACGTAGCGTTTCTCCCAGGTCTTCTCCGCCGTGAGTTCATCCCACACCTGTTGCTGCGCCGCGTTTAGGTCTTCTCCCATCCCCAGTCTCTCCCTCAGCGTCTCCAACAGCTTCCCCTGCGTTGCACCCTCTTCAAACTTCCGCAATGCAGTCTTCAATTCTTCCAACTCTCTCTCCAACTTCCTTAACAGTCGCCATTTTCTTGTTCGTTTGTTTGTTTTCGATGGGAAGATGTGCTGCGCGATGTGATCTAATATACTAACACTAATCAGTGGCTTAACGTTAGGGTTATTACGTTTAGAACTGGGAAAACAGCTATATGTAGCTTCAAGCTAGCATTTGACAATTATATTAAATAATATCACATGATTAAGAATCAACCAATAATAATTGATTTCCATATATAGAAATAAATACAAACCGGGTAACGTTAACGTTAAAATTTAATCGGGAAAAAAAATTTTATAGAAATATAAATGGTGTCGTGGGGATTTTTTCTCCGGGCCTTGCCATTAGTTGATTATGATTGACTAATTCAATCCATCCGTAATGAACATGGATACATATAGGAAGTCCCATGAAAAAATGTTTCTCACGTTTATAAAACGCGACAGATCATAACTAAAACAAATTGACGCGTTTTCCTGTTTTTTTTTTGAATGTGCCAATTTAACGTATCATCAAAACAATAAAGAACTTATAAAAAGAGAGAAAGTTCGGCGGAAAGCTTTTTCTTTTCAATTTTATATGCTACATTTCGAAACTACACCTTATTTATAATCTATCAAAAAGTACGTTACTTATAATACACTTTATCTCGTTGATTTATCTTTATTTTCATATACGAACAATCAATAATATTAATAATGCCAAAAGAGAAGACTACAAAAAGATCCTCAGGAGGTTTAACTCTTTCTCATTGCTTGTCACTTTAGGTTACAATTCAACCTCAAAAAGTTGTATTATTTCTCTCTAACCTCATTATATTAAAAATTAGCCAAAAAACTCACCCAATATAATAAATTCATGAAAAGCGAACTAGTCAAAGTTAAAGCCGAAAATCCAACCGTGAACCATAAAGATGCATTCAAATTAGTCGCGCAACGTTGGAAAGAATCGTAAGCTTTAGGTTTTCTGCGGTGTTTTAATGAACAAATATCAGTTCTTAATGGGTCTTAATCTTTATAGACCGGAAAATCCAAAGAATAAGAAAGAGAAAGAGTAGAAATACTCTGACTTCAATCTCACATTTGTTATCGTCGTCATCATCATCATTCTTCATCATTATTATTTATTATAGTATTATCAATATTGGTTTTTTTAATTAATGTAGTATATAAATACAAATATAGCATTATTAATAAAAAATTATTTGTTTTAATAAATAACATCATGTAAGCACATTTAAAAATAAAATAACTTCATTAGGAACTGGTTATCTTGTTTATGAAAATACAATCGATGAATTTTGATAAGAATAAAAGTTTTACGATAATTTCAGAGCATAGAAAGGGAAATATTTTTCAACTTGAGTTTATTAAATTATAAAATATTATCCCGAATCGTCATCATCTTCCGAGTCATCACCAGCTTGCTGCTGACGTTGATTATCCTGAGAATTAACTGCATCAGCAAGATCCGTTTTCGCGTCGGTCTCACCTTGTAGTCTCATCCCTTTATTAAAGAAAGCAGTTCTAAATCAGAAAGACATGTCATAGATTCTCCTATTACTTTTTAATAGCTTACTAATTAATTGTGCAATTGCCACTTGCGTCTTTTTATCCAATCTGGCTAATTTCTTTTCTACATCTCGTCTTAGATCCCAGTTTGGTTTTCTGGGAGCTAAATTGAATAAATCCTATAAATGAAACGATTTATTATTATTCTATTAAAAAGTCCTAATAATTAAATATAAACACGTACGACTTCTTCGGTCCTTTTGGCTTCTTCTTCCGCTGCAACTTCCCGAGTTAATTTTTCTACTTGTTTTTCCACAGTTTCATCTACATCCATGGATGTAGCAATATTTATCTTTGAATGCTCCTTTATTTCCTCATTTATAGGTGTATAATTACGAAAACGTAAAAGTGGCCTTTTATAGATAAATTATAAATTTTAATTATTAAAAAGTCATGTACAGTGATATCCTTTACTATGTAAATTATACTTGCTTTTCACCTCCTTCGTCATTTAACTCACCCTCGTTACTATCTGCTCTTATGTTTGAAGCTTCAAGTTTCCGTTTTTTTAGTGCGGCAAGCCGCTCCTTTCGCGCTCGAGACGCTTCCTCCATGATTCATAACAAGTTAGGAAATCGAAAATAATATGCCAAAAATAGATTAACATCACGTTTTTTTTATTTATTTTAAAAAATTTTTTTAGTCTATTTTGATCAAAAGAATGGCATTATACAACTTCAAACGTATCCAGCCGGTCCCAGCGGCAAATGACTTTTTGGACATTGTCCTGTCAAGGACACAACGAAAAACACCGACTGTCATTCATAAAAGCTATAAAATTGGAAGGATAAGACAATTTTATATGCGTAAAGTTAAATTTACGCAGGACACCTTTGAAGAGAAGTTGAAAGCAATGTTGGAAGAATTTCCGAAACTCGATGTATGAATTTCTCTTTTGCTCGGAATTTTTACTTGCTTTCATGCACTTGATCAAGTAAAAAAAAATTTCAACGAGTACTTTATATTCAATCGAAATTTTCGGCGTGAATTTACCTGATCTTTGAAAACCTTGTATAAATCTAGGATATTCATCCATTTTACGCTGACTTGATGAATGTATTATACGATAAAGATCATTATAAGCTTGCTTTAGGTCAAATTAATACAGCTCGTCATTTAATTGATCAAGTTGCAAAAGAATATGTCCGATTACTGAAATTTGGCGATTCATTGTATCGTTGCAAACAATTAAAGAAAGCAGCGCTTGGCAGGTTTTTTGGTCTTTAAAATACATATAATACTTATTTAGATTATATATGTGTCGATGAATATACTAAAAATGCTTGATAATGTTAATTAGAATGGCGACTATCATGAAACGTCAGAAAGATAGTCTGGCATACCTTGAACAAGTTCGACAACATTTATCTCGTCTGCCCTCGATTGATCCTAATACTCGGACTCTGTTAGTCTGTGGTTATCCGAATGTAGGAAAATCTAGTTTCATGAACAAAGTGACAAGAGCCGATGTTGATGTACAACCATATGCTTTTACCACAAAGTCTTTATTTGTCGGACATATGGATTATAAATATCTTAGATGGCAGGTGGGATTAAGAACAAATCGTGACACCTTTTTTTTCAAAAGATATTATTCTCTTATTATCAATAATAATGATATTATTAGGTTATTGATACTCCTGGTATTTTAGATCATCCGTTGGAGCAAATGAATACTATAGAAATGCAATCTGTTACTGCACTCGCGCATTTACGTGCTTGCATTTTGTTTTTTATGGATCTGTCGGAACATTGCGGATATAGCGTTGAAGATCAAGTAAGCTTGCTATTTGACCTTTAGAATTTTTTTTCAATTTGCGCTGATTAATAGATTAATGACTTTTACCAGATAAAGCTCTACCATAATATCAAGCCTCTGTTCACCAATAAACCAACCTTTATCGTCATAAATAAAATCGATATTGTACGTCCTGAAAATTTGCCTGTTGAGCAGCAAGACATGCTAAAAGAAATTACGGAAAAAGATGGTGCTCAAATTATCCAGCTGAGCTGTCACACAGACGAGGGGGTGATGGATGCTCGAAATATTGTGAGTCAATATTATATTATTTTATCATCATAAATTAGAATATTCTATTAAATTCATTTAAATTAATTAAATCAAGGCATGTGAAAAATTGTTGGCTGCTCGCGTGGAGGTTAAATTAAAGGGTCAAAAGATAAACGACGTCATTAATAAAATCCATCTTGCTGAACCTCAAGCAAGAGATAATGTCGCACGACCACCAATCATTCCTGAAGAGGTTAAAGGACGTTCATTATTTAATATTAATGATCCAAATAGACGGAAATTAGAGAGAGATTTAGAGGTTGAAAATGGTGGACCAGGGGTATATAGCGTAGACCTTAATAGTAAGTATATAAATAATAAATACGAAGAAAAGGATTATGACTTTTTAGAATAAGAAAAACTAACACTTTGTTATTATTTGACTTGATAAAATAGAATTATATATAGTTAAGGATCCTGAATGGAAATATGACTCAATACCAGAAATTATCGACGGTAAAAATATCGCAGATTTTATTGATCCTGACATTCAAGAAAAATTGGATCTTCTTGAACGAGAAGAAGAAAGATTAGAAAATGAAGGAGTTTACGACTCAGTTGAAGAAATCGTATGTTGTGCTTGTTTTCTTTCTTTATGATTCTGATGATGTAGAAAAAAAGAAAGTTCATTTCTCTTTTTTAGGTTGATTCGGAAGATGAAGCATTAAGAAATTTGGCTACTGAGATACGAGAGAAAAAGAAATCTATTATTCAAGCACATAGGTCTAAAAAGATGATGAAGAATCGTCCAATTTTGCCGAGGACTGTAAAGACAAAAGTAAGTGATATAAGTTTCGAACGAACTTGACGACAAATCTAATAATTTTTTAATATTAGTCTATTGAGGAAATGGAAGAACAATTGGGCAAACTCGGACTTGATACAAGTGCAGTGCGTGCTCGTAGTCTAACGCGTAAAAGGAAACGGGATGATGACGGAGATTCCGATCATATGGACATTGATCGTTCTCCTAGTGATCTCAAGAGTAGAAGGCTTGGTTTGTCCGTCACCCGTGATCGGAGCGTTGCAGGATTGACTATTGGTCAAGTAAGTGAATTCATATGTATATTTTACGTAATTCAGTTTATCATATATGCGTAATTAATAATTAAAAAAAATTTACTTTTAATAGCAAAAACAAACAGCAAAGTATCGAAAATTTGCACAACGACGTCCAAATCAACATGCTAAAGCTGGCGAAGCTGATCGAAGTATTCAAGTGAAGCGGCCAAAACACTTGTTTAGTAAAAAGAGTAGTATTGGAAAGAGAGATTGGCGATAAAGAAATAAACAGACTGAATGAAAATTGAAAAACGAATATATTTATTGTTCATTATTTTAATTTTTTTGTTATTTGAGACCACATTATCAAAGTAATGAGAATAAAGATAATTTTCAAGATATTATTCCAATTTTATTGAAATTGTAAAATTCAAAATCAGTTACATCGCGTTTGATTATGATTGATAAACTGGATGAGCTTTTAGAATTCATGAGCTTATGTTGGTTCTACATTAGGAATGACATTTAATTTTACGATATATAAATATATTTTTTTTTATTTATAAATTTCAAATAGTCCAGATAAGAAAGAGCAAACAAATAAATAAATACATATGCGACTAATGTCGAAAGAAATGAATATTCTAATCCAAAAAAGTTCTCTATGACCAGCCTCCATAATTATTAGGAGGATATTGGGAGGTTTGAGGTGGTGGAAATTGTTGTGGCAATGGTGGTAGTGGTGTCGCTTGCTGCTGCTGCTGATGAATTAATTGTTGATGTTGACTATTTGGATCATAGGGAGTATAATTACCATGTGCATAAATAGGGGGATATTGTTGTTGAGAGTTAATGGCTGGAGATTGTTGAGCTTGAGATGGCATTGGCATTGGCATTTGCATCTGAATCGACGAAGATTGAGGGTTATAAGGAGCAGCAACTTGAGGTGGTAAAACTTGATTTGCAATCGTTGGTTGATTATAATAAAACGGCTGCTGTTGATGATATTGTTGTTGTGGCTGAGCATAAGGTGGAACTGGTAAAGGATTCGGATGTTGATGGGATGGTGACAAAGGTGGCTGAGTAAATGTGGTAGATGCTGTTGAATATGAGGAGTTAGTTGGCGATACAATATAAGATGAATTAGAATTGGATGAGTAAGAAGATATAGTCGTATTCAATGATGGTGATGGAGATGGAGAAGGAGGTGGTGGATGCTGATTTTGAAGATGAGGAGACGTGTTAGGATAGAAAGAATTAGGACGTGGTGGCGGAGGTGGAGGTGTTGATTGAGGTTGTGGATGATCAACTGAATTTGGTCTACTATTATTATTATTATTATTATTACTATTATTACTATTAGCTAAATTCTTTTCTTCTTCTTCCAATCTTCTTGCAAATTCTTCATCTTCTTTTTCTTGTTTTTGTCTTGCTAATAAAATTTGCTCTTCTTCTGAATACTGTTTGGCAAGTTCTTCATCATATCGTTGTTGTTCAAGCTCAGTATTTGGGGTTATTGGATACGGGGAAATTACTCCGTGTTCTATATAATGCTCTTGTTTTTCTTGCGGTTTATCCTTTTTCTTTTTAGTCGGATATTTAATATTAGGTTGAGGTTCATATGTCAGGTTCACTTTATCCTGGCCTTTGACTAAACTCATAGATTTATTCAACAATTTATCATCCCATTCATCTAAAAAGGAGAGCAAAGTGATACAAAGCACACACTCCAATCCGCGCTTATCATTCACCGGGATTCTGTCCATGTTCCAGTACATTAATGTGACAATACCCAACGTATTTGACTTCTGTTGGTAGAGCGCAATCCCAATACTTGGATCGGGGTCATGAACCATTTTACATTCAAGGTCTTTTGAAAATAGTCCCCCGCGTTTTTGCCAATAGTATTCTTCATTCTCCCAGGTGAATTTATATTCGAAGTTTATTTTTCCCGTATTCTCGAATGGAATCTCTTCATCTGGCTATATTTTTATTTACCGTTATTTAATATGAAAAGAAAAGAGGTGATGGATGAGAATAGATCTCTTGATTCTTAAGTAAACACAAAGATGATAATTTTAATTTACCTGAAACAATAATATTTGCTTCATTTTAGAACTACTCTTTTGAGCTTGTATCTCAACCAAAGCTACATCAGATATCGGATCAATCAACGTAATGCAATAAGGATTCGTACTTGACTGTAAAAAAAAATCAAGTATTAATTCCATTAATGAAATATTGCGTTTTTCTTTCCTTCCCACTTCTCAACAAGACAAAAAGTTCCCCTCCCCCCCCAAACGTGATTTGAATGACGGGACATACCGCATGTCTGGTCTTTCTATATCGTAACCCGTCTGAATTTGCTGACTTGTCTGACTTTTCTGGATTTAATTGTCTGAGTTCAACATCATATTTATTCACACCTCTTTCAAGCACTATATTAATAAGGTCCCCGTACTCTTGAATCGGCATGCTTTTTACTCTTTTCACGAGTTGTTTCAGGGAATTAATTCTATTCGACTTTGAATGTGCCGTGTTGAATGATTGCGTTTTTTTAGTTGTAGGTAATTGGGTTATTTTGTGAGCAGCTATTGTAAATCTGTGATACATAACGATAAATATATAAGATTTTATAGTAATATCATCAAAAGTCCACCCAGAGGATGACTTAGCTTATTTAATCTAGTTAAACAAACATTGTTTGCTGATGTTGTATCGCTATGTATATATATGTCGATATGTTATGCCAAGTTAATCTCGGATTTTAAAAAGTTTCGAGAATTTTTATGTTGAAGCGAAAAAATAATTAATCCATTTTTGTATTAATGATCGCTTGGCAGTAGCCAAGATTCTTTGTAGCATTTTCGCCTAAAAAACTGGTCTTATCAATTATAATTCATAAATCCTATGACAATGCATTATAGACATCAAAGGAATAGTCATTTAACATCTTCCATTTGTACTACATTTGAAATATTATTCGTTTTATATTATTTATATTTTATCGTTTATCGTTACAAAATATTTATTCATCGTGAAATCGATCGAAAAGTCATGAGAATACGACGGTTTGCTTGGTTTAATAGATTAGATCATTATTATTATATTGTGCAATAAAGGAAATTTTCCCATTTGACCAAAAAAAAAGTGCGACCCTAACAACAACAACAACAACAAAAACGAGGACGACGACAACAAAAAATTTCTAAACGACATCATCAAGAGTAGTTGTTAGTCTATTATTAGGAACATGTAATGTTAAAAAGGATTATATGATTCGCTAAAAATAGTAAATAAAGCAAGATTGTGTTCTGTTACTGTCTTTTTGCAACCTGGGTAAGACAAACACCAACTTCTGAACGACCGAACAACTATCATTCACCTTTCTTGTTTTTTTTTGTTGTTGTTTTGTTCACTCGCTCTCCTCTTTTTTTCGTCATATTAATACCACTCTTAACCATCACCGCAACAAATAATATCACTATTGTAGTCCTCACGTTAAATGGTACCTTTCGTCTTGCTGTCTAACGCTTAACTCTAAACTTTCGACCTACGGACTACCGTTTACGACAGACTACACTTACACATATATACGTTTACATACACACAAACTTTTACACACTCTCACATACAGCTCATTAAAGCGTTAAAATTCACAAAGTTTCGAAGAATGCCCGATCCTAACGAAGTCACACCAGATGAATCGGGACACTCAAACAAGCAAAACTTGGCCACTTGCACAAAATGT
This sequence comes from Ambispora leptoticha, assembly GCA_910591765.1. Taxonomy (NCBI): domain Eukaryota; kingdom Fungi; phylum Glomeromycota; class Glomeromycetes; order Archaeosporales; family Ambisporaceae; genus Ambispora; species Ambispora leptoticha. The sequence goes on along the minus strand of CAJVPS010000990.1, from coordinate 4,864 downwards.
GGGCTAGTAATAGTCGGCCAGTTTGTAAGAGCGTTAGGTGGAACTTTTCATTTGGATTGCTTCAAATGCCAGGTAATCTATACTTCCTCCTCTCAAGTTTTGCTATCCTGGAATGAGCTGAAATAATAACCCTACTCTTCTCTATCCCCTAGGATTGTGGAGAAATAGTAGCTGCCAAGTTTTTCCCAATAGACGATGCAGATGGTAAACTGCACCCTCTTTGTGAGAGAGACTATTTCCGTCGGTTGAACCTCATCTGTGAAAAGTGTGGCGGTGCTCTTCGTGGCTCATATATCACAGCCCTTGAAAAGAAATATCATATTGAACATTTCACCTGTTCGGTTTGCCCAACAGTGTTTGGTCCCCAAGATTCTTATTATGAACATGACGGACAAGTTTACTGTCATTATCATTATTCAACAAGATTTGCCGTGAAATGTACCGGTTGTCAGGCTGCTATATTAAAACAATTTGTCGAAATCAATCGTAACAGCATAGATGAGCATTGGCATCCCGAATGTTATATGATTCATAAGGTATTTTGTATTCTTATCATAAATATTTCTTTGTTGATATTCGAAAAATCAAATCACTAATTTATGATATTCTTGGCATCATAAATGACTCACAAATGTACGAAAATAGTTTTGGAATGTAAAATTATCATCTCATTCTGATGACAACCCACATAATAAATTCGGTAAACATCTTTTAATGATAAATTAAATCTAAATTTAAAAATGATTATTTAACCAATATTCTCATATGATTAGAAAGAGAATCTAACACGCCGGAAGAATTGAAAAAACAGCAAAAAGCTATGGAAGAAAAAGTCTACAATATATGGACCGTTCTTTCTGCATTTGAGGAATCGTCTGCTTCTTGCATTTCAGACATGCTTCTGCATGTCTCAAATGGCGCGTATATTGATGGTGTAAAAATGGCTGAGAAGTTTATAATGCACGTGGAAATTTTATTTATCGCCATTGACGAATTAGAATTTCAGTTGACTCAAGCTAGTGGACAAGGTATTTGTTATTTTCTTTGCGGGAGTTTTATTATATTGATGAAATGCAAAGAAATATTGATTCTATCATATTATAATTACACCAAGGACTTCAACATAATAGAGAAGCAAAAATGCTCTGCAAAAAAATAGTAAACTTCTTTACACTATTGTCACACACGCAGGAAACGGGTGTAAGACAACTGGGAATTACCCAAGAATTATTATCGTTAGTGACAGGTTTAGCACATTATTTAAAAGTTTTGATTAGAATTGCGCTGACAGGAGCTCTAAAATTGGTAATTAATAATCGTCGTTATTCTGTTCTCAAACATTATCAATATAATAATAAATTGTTAATGGTAACACACATAGGAAAGAGATTATAATAATACAACAGCAATCAGTAAATTCTTGAATAAATTAGTTGAACTAGCGAATAATGATGGTCGGCAGCAACAAGAATCTCATATGGACGCTGAAGTAACTTCAGACCTTTGTCATGCATGTAGAATTACCGTTGAAGAGGAATGCTTCAAATTTGGACATCATCGTTGGCACAATGGTTGTCTTCGATGTTCCAAGAATGGGTGTGGGCGTGAATTAAGTTCAATTTATTCCGAGGCTAGATTTAATAATATGGAGGAGTTAGCATTCTGTACAAATTGCGCTACTGAGCCGTCGACGACCGGATTTGAACGTGTTACGCAACTTGGTCAATATACTTATTTATTGCGAGTGGCGTTATCACGTCTTTATAATTTACTTCGTCGTAAAGGTAATTAATTATATCTCTTAAGAATATTGTCAATCACATGTTTCCATCAATAATCAATCATCAATAATCAAAAAATCAATTATCAGATGATTTGAGTTTTTCTGAGTATGAGGCTAATCATGGACGTAAAGATGAACTTGGACTTGGTCGTAAAGATTCACGATCAAAATCATATTCGAGTGGAGACAATGGATTCGAATCAATAAACATGAGTGATCTAAAACGTATGAAATCTGTACATATGGATAGACAATTATCCACATCAGCAAAATACGCAAAAAGATCACGTGTCGTAGAACAAGATGCAAGTCCTCTACCGAATCCTTCTGGATTTGATGTATCACGAAATAATAATCTAATAAGAGCACCTTCGCAACGTCAAGTGAAAATCATAGAAGATAAAACACAGGATCATCACGAAGAGGACACTATTAATTTTGAAAATAATGAAAATGAGCCTATCACTTTAGCTACTTTAGCGAATATTTCGATGATGACCACGACCGCACAAGGGCAAACCGCCGCGGAAAAATTACATCTTAAAAAACAAAAACGATTATCAAGAACAAAAAATTATTTGTCTGAATTATCTCCAATAGAAATTTTAATCGTTAAACATGTTGCAGTTCTTATAATGGAGCAATATCTAAAAGATTACTATAATCTCGAAGAATTACTTGACCTGATTGATTCCGATTCCAAAAAGGCAACTCTTTGGACTAAATTTGTCACAACTATCAAGGCATCCGAGAAAAAACCCGTGAAAAAGAAAGGTAAGCGTATCTTATAATTATTGTTTGTGTGGACAAAATTTTGATTCAAATAGACATTGTTATTTTCTTTTATTGATAAATTAAGATGATGTATGCGGATTGTTCTTTTGCAAATAGGTACATTTGGTGTACCTTTAGACACACTTGTTGAAAGATACGGCGTAGATTCGGTTCTTGGTGCAGGCCCTGGTCGAATAAAAATACCATCTTTTGTTGATGAAAGCATAGCTGCCATGAAAACCATGGGTAATTTTCTATAAAAATCCTCGTTATAAAAATACGCTAGAGATATTCAGTCTAACTTCTCATTATATAATTATTATAGATATGTCTGTTGAGGGTATTTTCCGTAAAAATGGTAACATTAGACGATTAAAAGAGCTTGTCGACACGATTGATAAAAATCCCTCGTCTGTGAACTTGACTGAAGATAATCCTGTACAAGTCGCTGCTTTAATGAAAAAATTTCTTCGTGATCTTCCTGATCCATTACTCACTTTTAAGCTTCATAAACTTTTTATTACCTCTCAAAGTGAGTGTTATTTACAATTTCAGAATGATTTTAAATTACAATTTAACAATTGATTGATTGATTAATTGATTGTATAAAAACCAAAAATTAGAACTTCTTGAATTCGAGGCACGTAAAAAAGTACTTCATCTTACTTGTTGTCTCATGCCAAAAGAGAATCGTGACACCATGGAAGTATTATTTATATTCTTTAAATGGGTAGCATCGTTTTCACATGTAGATGAAGAAACTGGCAGTAAAATGGATTTACGTAATCTTGCAACTGTAATTACTCCGAATATTTTATATTCTAAATCAAAAGATCCAACAAAAGATGATTCATTTTTGGCTATAGAAGCTGTTTATAGTCTTTTACGATATCAAGATGAATTTTGGACGGTGAGTCTTAGACATTGCTTTATATATAATATAATTATATATTTGTATTAATAATCCAACTATTAAAGGTCCCGGAGGATTTGTGTGCTATTCTTCAAGATCAAGATCTACTTAATAATTTAGAGGCGTTGACAACTAAAGACATTCTAAAAAAATGTGAGAAACTTGTTAAATTGAAAAGGTCTCATTCATCTGACAATTTGCATCATGTTGATAGTGGCAATGAGCCTTCGGCTAGTGTGGCAGAAGGAGGATACATAGCGGCTGCAACTCATGACAATTTCAATACTTCTAACCAGTCAAATATGATTCGAGATGGAAATAGTGAAGGCAGTAATGAAAGTAGCATATATCCTTCATCAACGAGTTCTTTAGTTATAGTTAACAATGAAAGTTCTATTCCAGTTGAACAAGAAGCTTCTTGACCATCGACGAATTTCGGAATTGAAGTGACTTGACCTAAAATTGACATATTGTGATGCTGGCGCATTACATATTTTAATTATTATTTTTTTTTGTATTTATTTTTTCCATTTTATTAGAGCATTTTTCTTGTATGATTATATTTTTATGTAGGTTTCTTCTCTTCATCCGATTCTTTCGTCATTTCTTATCCATTCGATCACACGCCTTTCCGTTTTCGATTATTATCCTTTATTACCTTTTATCACCACTATTACTTATTATATTATTTTATGATTATTTATTCAATTTTGCTCGTAATTAATTTATTAATTCTAATACCAGATGTTGCAAAAAAGCATGGGGATCTCAGAGACAGGATGGATCGAAATTTGGTTGGACAAAAATGGACTAAAAAATAACGCGGAACTGGTTTCTGGCTTTTCTTTTATATTTGTATGTATGTACGTGAGAATGTGCGTATATTTGTGTTTGAAAGTTTGCGGTCACATTCTTTTAATATGTTAGTAATTAATATTATCAAAAATTGAACGGCTTCTCTGTCATGAAATATATAAACCACTAATTGATTTAATCACGCACTTGCACGTTTATATGTTAGGCGGTTGTTTATTATTACCATTAGTATTATTATATATATTATCAGTTACTAATTAATTAAATTTAACAATAACTTGCAATACTCACAGATCAGTAATTAATTCGTTGAAATGTTGAATTTTTTTGTTATTTCACACATTTATTGTGAAAGCTCAAAATGAAATGTATGTAACTGACAGAATTATCAAAAAAATTCATAATACTCAACTTTTTTTATTCCCATTTTAATCTTATATTTATTGAATAATAATTATGATTTCTTAATTCATAATACAAAAGTAATGGCTAGATTTTATTTATTAAAATTTATAATTTTATTAAGAAATAATTTTTATTTTATATCAAAATAAAGTTCATCAGTTTTAGTTTAGCAT
>CAJVPS010000989.1:0-18228 GCA_910591765.1 Ambispora leptoticha | reverse complement strand
ATTCTGAAAAAAATATATGTTAAACTAGAGAACTTTAGCTATTTTTTGAGCTAAAAATAAAAAATATTTGTTAGTAAGATTAAAACTTTTATATGAAAGAAAAAATACATATTTTACTAATTATAATTAGTAAAAAATTTAAGTGTTGTATTATTTTTGATTGCCATTGTATATAAGATAATTAAAAATATAATATAATTAATAAATTAAATAATTAATATTATGCTTGAAATGATAAATAAAAGAAAAAGAATTATAAATAAATTAATATAAAAATAACTATGCTAGTTAATGATTAATAAAAAATATTAAAGAAAATTTAGAAAAAGATAAAAGATTATCAAGAAATAAATAAAATAATATAATAAAATTAAAATTAAAATTATAAGATAAAGATAATAATAATATTTATAAATAAAAAAGTATTAAATTTCTTTATAAATAAAATATTTTTCTTATAGTTATATTTTTTTATAGCTATCTTTTTTTATAGTTATTTTTTTAAGTTTTCAGTTATTAATCACCTATAACTAAAAAAATCTCTTTATAATCATATATCTCTTTAGTTATTTAATTTGGCTTTTTTAAGTATAGTAATTATAAAGCGATTTAACTATATATATATAAATATAAAATTTAATATAAAATGATAATTTATATATATATATTATATTTTATTAATATTAAAACTTTTGCATTTATCAGAATTTATTATATAATTTATAATTTGCTATATTTATAAATTTGAAAAAATAATTTATAAAAATTATCAAAAACTAATAAAATAAAATATTAGAATTAATTCTTAAATTATTAGTAATTCAATTATATAAATATTTAGATAATATTTTTAAATTAATTTAGAAATTAATTATATAAAATATATATAGGATCGATAGCAATCTACATCTACCAGCATGTGAACAGAGTGGATATCGAGATGAAGCTAAAATATATATGTATATTATTGGGAGCCTATGAGAAACATTACTTTTGCTCTTATGAGCATCAGTGCACATTCTGGTTCAGCCGGGGAGGATGAAGAAAGAATGTCGGTACTATAAGAAAGCCTTGTGACCAAGGTCTTTTGACTAACATATACAATGCGTGTAATGAAATTAAAAAGGCTATATTATCTCTGAGAAAGAGATAGGGGACACCATTGGGATATATCAAATATCACAGATTTGAGAAAGCGTCTGTTGTGGAAATTTTCCATCAACAATTAACCCCAGAAAGAAGAATGCAGTTAGTTCGGCTTGAAAAAATTAATGTAAAACTGTGCAAGGAATGTCTTATACCTTTGAAATAACAAATTGTGTGACAATGTGAGACAAAGCATGTAATCCAGGCGAATAAGAAGCACAACAACTTAACAAAGAAAAGAGACAAATGAATAATTTCAGGGGAAATTGAAGACACGTTAATAAAAACAATTTAACCAAATACATATCAATATATTTTTAAGGTTACTTTTTTAAGTAATGCATCATTAATCGTTTACCGACCAATAATTGGTACATCATGTGTATGGACAAATTCCAGTCGGTTTTTTATGATGATGGCTTTTTTACTTGCACAAATACATGTACAGTAAAACCTTCACATTAGCCATACAATTTTCCTTTTGGGTATAACTGAGAAATAACATACAGTCATTTTACATTCACATGTAAATTTATTATTTTTTCAATCATACAATTAAACTTTAATTAGGAACATAGATTTTCCCAATCATACGATTTAGTTGTCATTGTTTAATGCCTTTATTTGCATTTTTTGTACATCCAACACTTTTTTATACTCAAACACGAAATACACGCTGCGCACAATAGTTTTTCCCACAATCGCGTAAAAATTTCCTTCGTAAATCCATATTTGAGCAGCCGATTTTATTCATGTATCTCGTGCATTTAATTTTATCATAGCTGTGTAGACAACACGTTACGTTAGCGCCGCCGCTTTTCTTCTCCGCAAAACCTGTCAAAACTTGCATGCAAACCTGTTGCTCATCATGGAGTTTATTATATTTGAGATTACTAAATAAAGAAAACAAAAAATTTTTCGAATCCGGAGCTTAATTGTTTGCTGAACGTAATTATGACGAGTGTAAGCAAATGAAAATTTTTTCAATGAAATTCATTCTGACTTGTGTAAAAAAAATAATCTCGTCTTGATATATTAACTTCATGTGATGTGTACAAAATGAAAAATACAGTGCATGTACATACATGTATTAATTCTTAGTCAGCAATATGTTGTGTTCTGACTATGCAAGTTCTCTGTATAAACAAAAATAAAGTTATTTACCGTACTCCGTTGTATAAAATAACCTTGCTATAAAAGATCCCACCAAGGGGTATTCTGTATTGTATTTTACGGAACCATTTAATGATACGTTTAGATCTCCATGGTTACTCGCGAAAAGTTTTCTATTAATATTACTAATAAATTATCCCTGCTCATGGTAAATAATAGTGCTTGTTCGATATTTAACTAACTACTTTTTGATTGAAATGTGATGATTGCATTACAATTATTGGGAAAACATACAGTCGTATCTTTCTATATAAGAGCAGGAATTTGAGAACCATGAATTAGTATATATATATATATATATATATATACTAAATCACCTCTATATATGAAAACTCCGGATTTTCTTGGCCGACAGCTGTTTTTATAGAGGTACGACTGTACATTGTAGTCAATCATCATTTTATTCCCGGTTTAATGCTTAAAGGTATATATTTTTTGCTATCTCGAAACAAATCAATAATATTATCTAACTGCTCTAAGCTAAGACTTGTTAAAGTACAATATAAAAAAACGATCACTTCAGTATGCTTTTAAAAAGATGTCTATTTAAATTTCATCTATGCATATATATATATATATCATCATCATCATCATCATCATCATCAATAAGAATATTTAAAATAAATTAGGTATATTTTGTACATGTTTCTTGGCAGTAAAATATAAAAGAAGTTCAACCAGAGTTAAAAATATCGAAATATCGGTCTTTCACCTCACATAATTCTCATTCCTTGAAAAGAATTTGTTGCTTATTTTTGTTAACATCACCTCATTTCTTTGAAATTACATATTCAATAAAATGAATCCGCAACCACGTCCACCACAACTACGTCTACCACCAACACCGGCGACACCGGTACATTTAAATATTATTAATGGGAACACCTTCGATGATAATAGGATTATTAACCCAATTCAAAATGACACTTTGATCATATTACTTGAATCTTATAGTAGATAAAAACAAACTCTTCTCTTATTGTTGACCTCTGGTTCTGTTCTGTTATATTCTGGTTTATTATCTTTTTATTTTTATTTATTATTCATCATTTCATCGTTTAAATCTTTATCATAACAAAGTTATTATGTTGTGTAATATTTTGCTTTTAAATTAGCACGTGTCACTTATTATTTTTTCAAGAATGAACGGAACTATTAGTAGAAAGTTTCGAAAAGGTTTGCTTAGTCTGATTTACCATATAACTTTTCTTGTATCAACTTTTGTTTCGGTTTGATGTTGGCTATAAGCGTAGTTTTTATAGGATTAAACTTTTATATTTTGATCTGATTCTATGGTTGTTCACGTAAATTCATCTTTCTTCTTACATTATTTATGCAAGATTTTATCAAGATCTGATATTTAAAAAAATGTAATTAATATTAATTTTCACTCAGAATCATGTTTAATTAAAATACAATTTTGGAATAAGACCAATCAAATTACATGTAACTAAATTAAATTTATAAATTTTCGTTTGGCATTGAAACATAAACGTGTGATGACTAAATATACTACCATATTGAACGTTGACCATCTTTCATATTTGTCATTTGTTTGTTACCGTAATGACATTAAATTTGTTGATATCGTTATAATTCCTTAATTCTTCGGTTGGCATGACAAGCCACGTTCTGCAGCATTGCTTAGATTATGCATGATAATCTAATTTTGCCTTTTTGCGCAAAAACATGTTTTTATAATTCATGGATTTATTATCCATTTCGATTGACATTATTTCTAAAAAATGTACATGTACTATTATATTATTTTCGTTTATATGATCGTCAAAAGAGATCAATTATAATTTACCTTATATAAGCCCATGAAAATCGTATTATCTTTGCTTAACAAATGAAGGAATTGTTTCGATTAATAATTGCATTCCTCATGCAATTAGAATAGTAATTAGATGAATAATTATAGAATCAACATGTATAATAACTTGCTCTCTAAACAAAATAAAGATACACGATTTCGTGGATAGATAATGTATTTCAAATTTCATTCTACATGTTTTTAAGTAATATAAACAAACGATCTTAGATATTCTTCATGCTCGAGCTCTACAATTGCTTAAAGGGAACATGTTTTAGCAGCGAAGAATAGTCTGCGCTCGGTCCTTGATCACATGATAATAAATTAATAACGACAAATCAAAGTGAAATTTCGATGACTATTTAAAAGATGAGGGAATTTTCTCCCAGCATTTTTTAAGTTAAATTTAGTATCTATTCCCGCATTTGCGCACTGATTATTCTTTCGCGCTTCAACATTAAGATCGGCTATTTAAGTCCCTTGTTAAGAGATGCTTTAATAGCCATTGTCTCTATCTTTGCGTCAAAACAAAAAATTAGACCACTATAAAAAATTAAAATTTTAAATATAATAGTTGCTACTCGGTGGGCTTCGTTTCTGGGATCTAATAATAAACCGTGAGGCTGTATGATTGCGAGGGTTCTTCTGCATGTACATGCTGTATCTTTTCCGCATAACTTCTAACGAATACGTTATAATGTCGTTCACCAATCCCAATCTCCATCGAATTGCCTGAACAATTTCTTATGTTGGAATCGCTAGTTCCTATCTTAAAAATAATCTAAGTTCGCAATAATTCGGCTATGTTAATGCTAAGTATTATTATTTAAAAAATAGTATCAGTAGAAAACAACAGAGAAAGAGCAGGCCATTGTAATAAGCAGTTATTATTGGTATCAACATCATCACAATTATTTTTAATTGATTCTTTCTTTAAAGAAGACTGCTTCTATTTTATTCCGCGTTGCTTTATATCACATTTTTTCCCATCCAGATTCAGTCTATTACAGCGTACAGACTAATGAATCATTCTTTGGTGCATCTATTCCATCAGCCATTAACTTCTTAAAGTAATGCATCATCAGAATGTGGCTTTGCTATTATCATTAACACGTCTTCTAACGAGGTGTTTGATCCCATGAATATTTTCACGTGGGTTGTGATCTAGATAGTGTCGTAGAAGTTAATGCAATGGTGTACATGTATCATGTTTTGTTTAATACTGTAATACATGCATAAACTAATGCATAAATGTAGATGTAATTGCATCCAAAAATTCATATGCATGTATGTTCATTTATAATTTTCTATATATTGACAAAGCTAAATAAATAGAATTTCATAACGACAAAATTCTTATACTAAGAAAGGAAGAATATTTAATAAAGTTTCTTTATTATGACTTCTAAAGAGTTAGCATATACGTATAATATAAATGAAAAATTTAAAATAGTAAAATGTATGGTTCCTGATTATATAAGGGAATATAATTGTGCAATAGAAAAATGCTCAAATGATTTGGGGTTCTTTAAGTATTCGTAGCCTCTGATGTTCGAGCAATTGGTAAAATTTCTTCACGATAGTGAAACAACATAAATACGTACTTTTTTCTAACAACAAGAACGACAAATTTGTCTCTTTAGAAAAGTAGTTAAGAATGTCTTGCTCAGTATCATTCAAGAGTTACATGTGCCAAATGATCTTGTGCAAATGCACGATTAGAAAGAGCATGAGATTAGTCTTTATTTATGCATCTTGATTTTTTATAGTTTATAGATACAAAGGCAACACTTACCCTACAGGAATATTGTGTCCGGTATTTTACGTGATTTATACGGGATATTACGTTACACATACAGAATTTTACGGAGTCATACGGAACGATCATAGGCGTGTCAGGGCTGTATGTCAGGGATGCGTAAGGAATGCAAAGAAGTCCATTTGGTATCTGCTCGGAACGTATCAGAAATTATGGACTGTATACGTAACGAACAGAATACATACGGAAAACCATAATGTATGTCAGAGATGTTTAAGGAACACAAAACTTTTGTTCGGAAATTGCCATAATATGAACGTAATGTATACGTAACGAACAGAATACATACGGAAAACCATAATTCATGTCAGAGATATATAAGGAACACAAAAATCTTTGTTTGGAAATTGCCGTGTTATACATTTTGATTCATGCCTGCTTATCGTTATGTTAGCGTTAGTTTATTGTGTAATACCAGAATAAATGGCTGTTCCTGATATAGCTGGTACAAATCACGTCATCTAATAACAGATGTGAAACATTTTTCCTACAGTATGTATCGCATTGTCATGTTGAAAGATTGCGTAGCTTCCAGTTAATTCCCTAATTGCGTTCTGGAATAGAAGTAATTGAGTTTTTGAGATTTCGAGGTAGGTATTTGCAATTATTTTTTCACCATTTTTTTTATAAAAAATTAATGGTTCTTCCACGAAATGTTCCCAAACCATTACAGTTTTTGCCCACTTTTAAAGGTAGGTGCCAAATAATTAACGTTAAACTTTTCTCCAGGATGCCGTCAAACTCTTGGCTGCTGTGACTGCTTTCCAATTTCCATACTGGTTTTATCAGAGAAAATTATTTTCGACCAATCATAAGCTGATTTACTTTTATTTTCTTCACACTATTTAATATGAGCATATGTATGTGTTTCCAAGATATAAAGTTTCTTTGCTGCAATACATGAGTAAAGTCTGGAGTTGTGTAATACATTTGCAATGGTTGATAAACTACAAGTGAGATCTAAATTATTGACTATTTCACGTAGTGATGCATGTTGTTTTTCGCTAGCTTCATGTATAAGTAAATTCTTTTCATGATTGTTTAAGGCTGTAATATTCCTAAATATGATAAGTTATCACTTTTCTGATTCATTTATATTTGTTTAGAAAGTAATGTACCATTATAGGGTCATGCCTGAGTATTTTTTGCGATTTGAGCAGCATTTGTGATGTTCATGTACATCAAAATCTTTCTCTTTTCAATTTTATTAAGCTGTATATAGGTGAACATCATTTTTTTTGGGGCAAATATGATAATTGATTATATAAAAATTTTACATATTTAGTTATGTGTTCATTTTGTTTTGATTTGATGATAATATATTTATAAATAGTCATTAAACTTTGACTTTATTACATTTATTCAAAATGTCATTTGAAAATACTACAGTAATATCAAAGAGTTCACTAGTACTTTATTACTTCCTGCTCTTCCAGAAGATCTTGATAATTTGCTATGGTTAAAAAACCAATATGATATTGTTCATTAAAGAAATAAAATAAATCTTCATCAGCTAATCAAACATTCTATTGCAGGAAAATATCTTTCAAATATTCCAATTGCACTTGTTACAAAAGTTCCTGAGCAAAGTGTTAGATAACTTAAAGTAAGAGTAGTTTTTATAAAATATATTAATATTTAATATTTAACTTTTATTATATAAATAGCAATTTCTTTGGAAATTATGGAAAATAATGAATATCATTCAAAAAGAAGTATTAAATATATATTAGAGTGTATTCAAGAAGGATGGTTTAATGAGGCAGCTGCAAAATTTAAAGAATTCTCTCATATAGAACCTAATTGGGTATATCATGAAGTACTTCATTAATGTATAAACAATAGATGTAAGTTGTTCAAAATAAAGTTACTCTATTATTAATAAAGTTTCTATTTATTATTTATTAAGTGAATTACAAAACAAATTGTGAAAAAAATAAACTATGCAAGAACTTAATGAGCTTTTCAAGCAAAACATAAAGGTCAAATTTATAAACCATACATAATCAAATCCAAGCAAAAAGAAAAAGAATGAGAAGACTATTCCAGTGGGATATTAAGCCAAGATGATGAAGAAATGATTCTAGATAACACAAAGTTTCAAGATAATTCGGATATGGAAGAAATACACATAATACAAGAATCAGTATGTATTTAGTCTATTATATAATATATTTATACTTAAAATATATTCTTTCTAAGATATGTTATTAGGAATACCATCTGAAATTGTCTTCATTGTATTTCTAGGACGTTACCAATTGTACCTTCATAACCAATTGAAGAAAATGCTGTTGATACATCTCACAGGCAAAAGAAATTACGAAAACAATGACATAATGACCATATAATTTCTAGCGATGAAGTAATTGATACAGTCAAGCACAAATTGAAAAAGTCTCGCAACAATATTGCATTGCAAACAACCATTTTCAGCTTACCACGGGTTAACAATGGGTGTTTGCTTCGTAAGTATAAGATCTTTATTTTTGTAATCGATTAATCACTAATTATTTAATGTTTTCTAATAGGATCTGGCAAGGAAACAACTTCACAAAAACTTTCAGAAGCTGGAATCATGAACAATCTGAAGCATTCAACGAAATCCAATCTATCCCACAGGAAAAACAGCAAGAGTCGTGGCAAAAAAGGGGATCAGTGAAGGCGTAGGGTAGAATAGTTATTTGGTCGTATGTAGTATAAATAATTGAATATATAAGAGATGTGAAAGTAATTGTATCTGGAAATTATACGTGATATATAAAAGTTATATACGCAATACATATAAAATGTGTTTGTTATTTTCAGGGTTGTGTGCGTAATCGTATCCGGAATTTTACGTAACATAAATAACTTTATATGGAATGAGCCTGGAATGTATAAGACATGTGCACGGAATATGTCGGAGATGCGCATGGAATATATATGATACGTGTTAGTGTTTTCCTGAAATTTATATATTATTCAGATCTGGAAAACATACGGAATTTTAAATTCCATATAATAATTCCGTACGCATTATGCTCGGAAAACGCGCCCATTTGTATACGGAATTAATTCATGACACATTGCTGATAAATTACTTACATGTCCGTAAAATTCCGGATGCAATTTTCCCGTGGGTTATGATCAAAATTAATATGTTACATAAAAATTCTCATGGCGCATATTTCCTTTATTGGGAATAAAACAATTAAAAAATTTACAACTCCGAATAGAATATCCGACCCCTTAACTTAAACCATGTGTAATGGTAATGCAAAGTATTTTCTGAGCACAAAGAATACACAGATACATGCACTTGTACAATCATTATAGATTTGAATTTTAATACATGTATTTAATGATCCGATTTTTTGGTATTAAGTGATCCAATCGAATGATAACATATTGCTTGAATCAGAACACTGAATATTGAGACATTGCATTTCTTAAGTGAGTTTATCGTTCGAATCACCTTGACTAGGTAAATTGAATACTATAGTATTTCTTTTCGGGTCAGCTCATTGAAAGTAGAGATATTATATTACAAATGTAAAATATAATGAATATATAATACCTGGTATAAAACTGTATCAACCAAATAAAAAACATAAATGAACAGTATTTTGTGTGGTTCTTTATGCTCGGAAAATTTATCGTTATTGCATTACAGACTATTTATGCTAAGCTATGGGTCGAATACTTTATGATTTGCTTTGTATTTCAACTATCTTTGCTATCTATCCTATTTCGTAGCCCTGACGTCACTGGAGCTGATACAAGAAAAAGCATCATGATTGATAACACCATATTATCATAAAACACTCAATTTGTTTATGTTCATTGAAGACTCGCATCATCCACGATATCCTAATTTTAATTTCTTGTCATGAGAGAACTAGAGTGTCCAATTTATTGCATTTTATTCTGCAAATTCTGCGAACAGAAAACTTGAAGAGCGAATCACCGAAATTTAATAATTATTACCCTACCTTGTAATTGTTTAAAAATTTCGTATAGATTATTTTATAATAAATCATATCGATTCTGAAAATTCTATATTTGTAGAAAATCTGGATGCACTACTGGGAACGGATCACGACACAATCTGGCAAACACACATTAACCAGTCGGCTTGAACTAATTTACATGGTTCTCATAATGTTCTTATTGATTTCTTGCTTGAAGAAGAAAATTGTCAAATTGAAAATGGTTAATAAAAATTTTCAGCTTGAAGCATCACATTATAACATTATAAGCGTCATCCTAGTTTAGATTTTAATTCGTCATAACGTTTTCTTATCTAAATATTTATTAATAAATTTTAATAAAATTTTCTAAAGTTTCTTTTTCAACATCAACTTCAGAAATAGGTTGCCAAATATAAATTAAGCTATTCGTGCCAAATTGGACAAATTTCCCTCAAGTATTCATTTAAATTATCATTTTGTTTTTGAATTTGTTTGTTTAAATGTTAAAATTAGATATAACGAAAAAAAATATTATTCAATTAATAATGCAGAGTTTAGTAATATAGAAATAATTTAATTATTAGCCTAATTACATGTATTAAATCATATTGTTCCTGCAAATGATGATGCTAACACTGCATGAGCAGCAAAATGGACACCTAATCTATATAATTATTAAGAAAAAGAGAAATCCTCTGTTTTATGGTCAACATTACTAATATTTGGTATTCTATTATCTAGTTTTAAATTTTCGTCACTAGATAGCCAAGTCAGCATACACATTTATCTTAAAACATATATATTAGGAATAACATTTATGTTACAAATTTTAATTTCATTGATGAATTTAAATCACATTCACTAGCTTATTCGCTATATTTGAATACGCTGGACACTCATGGTTAATGTCGCATTATCACATTACTTTAACTTCTCTTATTAATAATACTTTTTTATTTAACACATTTTAATCAATTTTTTTACTAACAATAAATAATCAATTACTAATAAAGAAATTTCTTTGAATCTATTACCAACACAATGTATATTTTATTTTATTAATAAAATGCAATGGTGCTGTAAAGCTATTATCTAATCACACTAAACGATGCTATTAGTAAAAATTTTAAAAATTCAGTTTTATCGAGAAAGATTCACAAGGACTGTTCCTAAGACAAACTTCAGTCTATCAGGATCATAATTAATACTTTGGTTTAATGATGTTTGAGTATAGTATGAAAGACTTGCTGAAAATATGTAATTCAAAATTGAATATAATTTAAAATGTTAATGATAAAAATTTAAAAAGGGAACAGCATTTACAATCCAAATAGTTCACAAGCCCGATAAACGAAATTTCGAATGAACCGCATCCCGACCCAGTGAGAAAATTTTATACATGTATAAGGCCCCCGTAATGCAATGCTATCTGCGATGTATAATAAACAACAATAGACCCTAACGCTAATAATGCGACCATATGTTTTATAAAAATGTTTCAAAAATAAGAACTGGTAACTCTAAATTCACACACTAATTCGAAAATTGTCATCCCATACATACATTTACATGTATATATGTAAATTTTAATCAAATAACGCGTCATTACATTATCGATCTTTAACCAAATATGCGAATGATAATGAAGTAATAACTAATGGGTCAAAAGTTGCCAATTATCTTTAACTTTTTGTATTGAAATTGTTTGGTTTAAACTTTTGGAATAACTAAATATATATTAAATTTTTTGGTTTAAACTTTGGGATATTTAAAAATATCACATTACATGTAATTTATACTAAAAACAAAAATAATTTATCATTTTAATAAGCCAATTAAATTTTAAATTTTGATATTCAATTATAAATATGAGATAAAATTTGAAATTTAAATTTTTTAACAACTATCTTATTAAATTATGTCAAATTTTTGTTACTACTATAAAAATCTTTAATTTTAACATATTAATTTTTATTGTATTTTAATTAATATTTTTTTTATAAAGAATGGATTTTAAAATTCAGCTCTCATTTAAAATTTGTTATAATTTATATAGAATTATAATAAAAACTATTAGACTTAGCTTTATATTTTATATTCTTACTAAAAATTTCAAGTAATTAATCGTCAAGCTAAAAAGTTATAGGTGAATACTACTGTAGTTTTATATGAATAGTCAAATCTCTTTATAATAACTGCATTGAGCTATTACTTTTTAGTTATAAAGTCATACAAAATATCTGGTACAAAAGATTTTTTAAATGACAAAATATAATTTTTTTCCAACATGATATCCATATCTTTCAAATTACTAAAATCATTAACTTTAATTTTTATTGATTAACAAATAAATTATTTGAGTCTCTTCTCTCATATTTTATTAATCATATTTCTGATAGCTAATATAAATTATATAGTGAATGACTTTTGTTTATATATATATTCTGCAAAATATATCTGAAAAAATTTCCAATATAAAATATAATATGTTAAGAATTTTTTATTAATAAAAAATTGTTTTATAGAAATTATATCTTATATTAAGAATTCAATTTAAACTGAATTGCTATAAAAAGTTTTGTTTAAAAAATAAACTGATATTATTATACCAAATTATGAGCAACAATTATTAATATGTATAAATACTAGTATAATTTTTTTTATCATTTTATATAATCTCATGCATTTTAATTATTATTGATTCTTTGACATTATATTTTCTTATTACCATAGTAATAATAAATTCCGTAATTCCTTAATTTTCCTTTAAAAACCTTAACATGACTATATTACTATATTCATAATAGTTAAACTTTTCCTGACCCATTAATTTTAATTCGTAATCTTCTTTAACTCTCTTAATATGGAGATTGCAACTATTGAAATATATGTAATCAACGTTTGATATCATATTGTTTCTATAATATTAAACGTGTAATAACTATCATTAACATAATAATTGATATTTTGCACTGCAAGAACATTGTAATGATTAAATATCCAACACTTCGTAATAATAGCTTTCACAATAATTGACATTTAACATTTCGTAATAATAGTTCTGTAGCAATTAATGTTTCGTGATAACCATTGTTATTATAATTAACCTCCCAATAATGTTTGATATTTTACGATCATCATAGTTACTACTTGAGTTCGTTTATTTTCTCTAATTATTTTTTGTTTGTACCTGTTATTTAGTAAGAAACGATGCCAAGCAAAGCATGTAATTACACGGTCAACAGAAAACATTGTTAAAATACCTTTTACATAAGATCAAGCTCATAACAAACACCAAACAGAAATCGATGTTGATTACTGTTTAAGATTAGTCACGGTCTAGACTGAGCAAAGGTGAAAATAAAATAAAAATATGTTAATTATCGAGTATTGCTATAATCAGTTTGTTACGGGATTAAATGATTTGATTTCGTGTTTTTTATAGATCAAAATCGGTAAGCAGCAATATAAACATGAAAACGAATAAAACTAATTTATCGGTAATTCTTGAGGTATTAAGTTCGTTTGCTTTATTTGGTAGTGGTTGGTATATACACTATGCTTTGGTAAGATTACATACCGTCATCTCACAATTTAAATAAAAAAGGGACAACATACAAAAGACCTGGGACCGCGCACAAACATACTGTTGTATATCCCACAAAAAGCAAAATCCTACGTTTCCCTTGATACCACTAGAAATGCGTCATTCGATAATCCGGAAAGCAAGTTAATTATAGTTATTGATTTTAAGTTTTTAATTCACTAAATTAACAACATCAACCACTTCCACAACACATCAACACGCCATTATTCGTATAGAGTATCGATATTAATATTTGTATTTGTATTTTCCTATCGTTATTATTCTCCTTATCGTTTGTAGATTTAATGAAAGACAATACCTATTTCTTTGGTGTCAATTTAACACTAGCTCCAAGACAAGTATTAAGGAATATATTTCGATATTTTATGGGCATGTCAGTATCAAGTAGCTCCACATTATACTTGCGATACAACAAAACTATCATCGCTTTCAAGGTAGTCATTGTTACCAATCGTCCGGGACATTCTCGCAATCCCATACCAAAAGGGATATAAATATTTGGATTTTTAATCTCCCTGTTCAAGAATCTCTCTGGCCTAAATTCGTTGGGATCTTGCCAGGCATCCGGATTGAAATGAATTGGTTGAATGTTGACACAAAATCTGGTGCCTGGTTTCCATTTGTATCCGCCGATTGTTTCTTCCTGAGTATTTGCTCTTTCGATCATATACATGGATCTTACGCGAAGAACTATTCGGATTAAACAAATATTTGTGAGTTAAGTTTGTAAATAAAAAAATAATGTAGAGTTTTTTACCTTCCCAGATTACCGCCTCGATATATTTAAATTGAGCAAGTTCTTCAATATTTATTGTATTAGTTTTTGAACTTGCATGATCTCGAATTTCTTTTTCGACTTGCTCCTTAACTCTGAGAATTCGTCCAATATATTCTATAATAAAACCGAAAATACCGGCCTGAGATTTCAATCAGGATAACATGTCAATTAAACGAAAACATTTATTAAATTCAATTAAATGACATAACCTTACCATAGTTGCAGAGGCCTGCATAATCTCTCGTAATGTGACCCGAATATCTTCTTCATCCATGTGAAAATTGTCGCCGCGATTATCTTTTTTATTCAATACAGATTTTTCTTTCAAGTCGAGAAGTAGATTCAATGCATCCGGTTTTAACTTAGAGTCGTAACCAATTTGTGCTCGTTGATCAAGACGTTGATGAATAAGTTTTTCATAAGCTCTTTGCCAAGTCTCGCGAGATTTAATATATCGTTGAGTACGACGAGCGAAAAGATATCGCCATACCAATTCGGATGACGTAAAAAAGAACATGAGCGCTTCTTCTATAACTGAATCTCCATGTTCGTGATCATCACAAAATTTCAATTCTTCGGTTGGTATTTCCTTTTTTCCTGAATTTGCAAGTGAATTGAAATACCTCGCCATAAAAGAGCAGCGCCTTCCAACATTCAAATCGTACATTAAATCTGTTAAAAAGTTCTTTGCCCATGCGGATAAAAGTAAAGCGTTATCATATCCAAGTAGTTTCCAGTATTCTTCCATCTCCGCAAAATAAATTTGCGATTTTTTTAAAGTCTCACGCTGAAAATTGGGTGACATTAATAGATTATCTATCACTCTACGAGTTGATCTCCAATGCGGAATATTTCCGTTAAAAAACATTCCTCTTTGTGGATCAGCGTAAAGGTCTAATCCTTTATTTGAGCCAATGATATAATGTAAAAGAAAATTGCTCTTTGTTGATTTCATTGTAAGCTTTTCAATTAGTTCCGATTTGCTCAAAAATATTTTACGTGTTGGTCCGAACCAGACTTCAAATATGTCACCGTATTTCTTATGAAGATGTGGCAACCAATGTTCCATTCCATCTTGCATTTGGTATATACTTCCGATGAGCGGTAAAGGAAATGGACCGGGAAGTGGATTTTCACGTGTAAAGTAATCAATGTAAAATTGAAGGGCATAGAAAATCAACAGAATAAAAAGAATATTGAAAAAATCTATCAGGCTCAATGAAATTAATATTGATATAAGAGTGGACATTATGAGAATTTCTTGTTTGTTACGTTACCGTAAGTATGATTTTAGACGTTAAAATCTTTTTACGTTAATTAAATAGCGATAAATTTGCATGTAACCTTGATATGTACATGTATGGTTACCGTAGTAATAATTCTTTATTTTTTCCTTAAATGCCTTAATATGATTGTATTCGTAATAATTAACCTTTGACACCACTTCGCAAATGTATTCTAATAATTAACATTTGAAACCACTTCGCAATTATGTTCACAATAATTATATTTAACACTTAATATCGTAATAATTAAATAATTATCATTATCGTAATAATTCACTTAATTATTATTATTATCATAATAATTAAAATTTAAGGATGTTAGATTTAATATCTAACACCTGATATTGATGTTTCTTGAGTTCATTTCTTTTTAATTTCTATTATGTTTTCTCCATTTTTTGTTAACACCTTTGAAAGACAAAACTAACACCAAATAATAATAACATGTAATTAAAGACTTGAAACATCTCTTGTATGAATTTTAATCTAATATTAAAAGTAAACACAGTAATTGTAGCATAAAAATTACTGCAGTAAGAAAATATTTCATCTGTATATACAGAATCCGTATGGTTTATAACGTGATATATGTGTTTTGCATAATGATGATGCGGTTTTTACAATGTACATTATAAAAATGTTTTTTACAAGATTACAAAATATTTAGTGATAGAAATCAAAAGAATCTATTGAAAAATTAAATTTTAAAAAACCGAATGATCAAATTCAAAAAGTCTGTAACTCTGGGACGCGATATCTCGACATCCAACGGTCCAATTTTGACAATAATAGAACTATTAGATTCAACTAAACTAGACGAATCCAATGCTTTCATTTCGGTGCAAATTGGACCATTGGATGTCGAGATATCGCGTCCCAAATTTACCGAATTTTTTTAAATTTGATCATTATAATGATCTAGACGTTTTTTTGACATGCAGAATTTGCAGTAATTACTGCAGCGAAATGCTGTAAAATGGACACTCTAACTTGGCCTTCCTCATGAACAAGGAAAACAAGGAAGACGCGAAAAAAATAAAGTTCTTACTTGCGATAATGTCTTTATTTGTGAATATACTTTTACTATTACATTCAAAGCTTACGTACAAGTAGTTTATTTATTTGTGTCAAAACATAAATTGATAGTGGGAAGAGCTCCACTTTTTGTATTTAATTTGTTGGTATTGGATAAGCCCAATTATTGAATTCACTCAGTGCTTTATGTTTGATCATTATTTTGCTGGCCTCGATAATAAATCTAACCTCTTTTACTTGTTGAAATCATTGTTAGTAGTAAGCAGCAATTACACATATTTTATTGATCTATTTTCCCAATACCCTTTTGACTATTTTATATAGCAATTTTTGTTAAAGCTACCACAGGAAATTTCTAGAGAAACCCTCTCCTTGTAAATTACTCATCATACAAAGGCAAAGATTCAAACAGATTAGGTTTCTTGACCACATATGATATAAAATATCCTTCATAAAAAGTTTATATTTAATTTAACCACAATATCACATGTATAGAAATCAAATCTTAACGTTAATTAAAATATGAGACTAAATTGGAAGCGTCATTAAACATACAAAGTGCTACAAGCAATTTTCTGATGTGCATGAAAAATATATACTATATAATATATAGAGAAATTCAAAAGATCGAAAAAGAGTGTTGGTCACATGATTCTTTAAGAGATAAACTAATCAAATCGCAAGATCAATGTGTACTAACAAATGTTAATTTTTGAAAATAGCTTGTTGCTTTATATGTTCTAATAAAAAGTATTCCTTGTGAAATTTTATGTTTAATTATTATATTTAATATAATCTCTACTTGAATCTAAGTCTAATTCCTAATCCAAATCATAGTGTTATTAATATATTATCAGTGTTGATCTTTACACATGATATCACAAGTACTTGATCACAGAATAATACCTGGATTATAGCTATGTTATCCAGATCAGATTATTAATAATATATATCTAATCATTATTATCAAAAGCTGATAAAAAACTAGTAAAATATTAATAGAATAACTTTAGATCTAAAAAGATAGTTATCATTATAATAATTAAAAATAATAGAGTAAATAGAGTAATAATTAGAATAATAATAGAAAGTATAAATAGATTAGTAATAATATTTTTGTTATCATATCATGTCATAAAAATTATTTTATCTCTATTTTTCTATTCTTTATAGCTTATTTAATATGATATTTAATAAATATAAATATACTTATAA
This sequence comes from Ambispora leptoticha, assembly GCA_910591765.1. NCBI lineage: Eukaryota > Fungi > Glomeromycota > Glomeromycetes > Archaeosporales > Ambisporaceae > Ambispora > Ambispora leptoticha. The sequence goes on along the minus strand of CAJVPS010000989.1, from coordinate 400 downwards.
ACTAAATAATATAATTCTTTCAAAGAATTAAACTAAATATAAAGAAAAATATTTCAGTTCTAAAAAATAATAATAATTTTTAAATCTTACTAAAAAATTATTTAATGAGATTATTCTTATAAGTTTAATAAATCTCATATTAATTTTTTTATTTGAAATATTAATTATTTTCTTTCATAATATTATATTAAATATTAATAATTAATCACTTTAACTTAATAAATATATCTTATAACTTCTTAACAATCAGATTCTGAAAAAAAATATGTTAATAAATCAAGTAATAATATTATTATATATATAGTGACAATCAAAAATAATGTAACGCTTAAATTTTTTACTAATTATAATTAGTAAAATATGTATTTTTTCTTACATATAAAAGTTTTTAATTTTACTA
>CAJVPS010000988.1:0-18230 GCA_910591765.1 Ambispora leptoticha | reverse complement strand
ATTATTATTATTATTATTATTATTATTATTATTATTATTATTATTATTATTATTATTATTATTATTATTAAAAGTAGTTATAAGTTATTATTATTATTGAATAAAATTAATAAGATTAGCAAAAACTTATTAAAATTAATTATTAGAGAGATTAGAATTAGATATTATAGATATATATATATATGTATATAAATATAAAAAGTGATAAATTTATATATAAATATAATATATATATATAATATTAATTTTTCTATTATTATTAAAGTTATAATCTTTTTATTATATAATATAAAATATTAAAAATTTTTATATAAAATATTAAAAATTTTTATATAAAAGATTCAAAATATAATGAAATAATTAAAATGGTATTTATATAAAAAACTAATTTAAAAGCAGATAAAAATTTATAATTAAAACTTATAATAATCATTATTATTATTATAAAATAAAAATAATATTTTTAAATAAATAAATTAATATTATATAAAATTTAAATAATTATTAATATATAATACTTAAAAAGATAGTATCTTTAGAAAATACTTATAAAACTATAAATATAGAAATAAAAATTCTAAATAAAAATATAAAATAAATAATATATTAGTATAATAAAAAAAAATAAAACTTTTATAAAGAATTATCTTTTAAGATAAAAATAACTTAATTAATTGTATAATTTTTCTTGATAATATTAGATAATTATAATATAATAAATTATATATAGTATAATTATATATTATAATATAATTTATAAATTACTAATATTAATTATTATTAAATTTATTATAAATAAAAAAATATAAAATTAATTATATTTTTAATAAAAAAATTTATTATCATAAATTTAATATCTTATTAAATAATTAGAATATTTTTTTATAATATTATTTAAAAATTTTTTAAAATATTATAAAAAAGATTAATATTTTAAAAATTTATATACTTAAATATAATAAGAATATTATAATTTAAGTAAAAAGATATATAATAATTTTAATTAAATTATATTTATTTTAGTTTAGATCTTTATTTTATATTATTTATATAAATTAGTATAAAAAGATTTATATCTTAATATAAAAATTAATAATTATCTCTAATAAAAATTATTTAAATTTTAATTAATTTTTATAATTTTTTTATATTAAATAAAAAATAATTTAAATTAATTTTTTATATTATTTTAATTATTTTATTATACTTTAATTTAATAATAAATAAAATATTATTTTACTAAAAAAATTAAAATAAAATTATTTTTTTTTAAAAAAAAGATATTTTAAATATTATTATTATTAATTTATATTATTAAAACTTTAAATTATACAAGTAAATTATTCTAAATTTAATAAATATAATCTTTTTAGTTACATTATATAATATATCAAAAAAATTCATATAGAAAATTCAAAATATATAGTAATATTATTTAAATAGAATTCATACAAAAAACTAATTCAAGACAGATAAGATTATTATAATAAAATTTATTTTTTATTATATTATTATTATTTTAAAAATACAGAACAAAAATAATATCTTTAAATAATAATTTAATATTATATAGAATTAATAATATAATAAATAAATTAATAATAGATAATACTTATATAATAGTATCTTTAGAAGATACTTATTAATGAATAAATAAAGAAATAAATAATTATAAATAAAATATATAAATATAATAATACACTAGTTAAATTAATAGAACAAGAAAAAGAGAAATTCTATTATCTATAACTAAAATAGCTTAAGTATATTATATAACTTTATGAAGTAATTTTTATGATATAGTATTATATATAATATAGTATGTGATATAGTAATAATTTATAAGAGAAAATTAAATTTGTTATATTATCTCTCTCTTAAGAATTAATATCCTCATTAATATTTTGATTCAAAAAATTTCATGAGTTTTATAATATTACAAAGATTTTCTAATAGTTTTTAAGTAAAATTATAAAAAGAGTAATCTAGCTATTTAACTAAATATTGTGATTTATTATAAATAATTCTTTTATCTAGAATAGCTTTAACTTTAAATTCTTTTTTATTTTTCATTATTATTAGAGTTATATAATTTTAATAATGAAATATAAAAGATAAAATAGATTTTCATATGTAAAAATAAATCTAGTTTATATATAATAAATAAAGAATAGTAAAGAAATCAATATATTTAAATGTAAGCTTTTTACTAAGGTATTATTTATCTATAAAATTAATAATATTATGAATTAAAAGTAAGATTTGATCTCTAATTTTAAATTCTTGATAATAGTGATATTAATTAATATATTTAGATTAATAATTCTGTGCTTCTATTAATAAATCTTTAGCATCTTTTATCATATTATTCTAATATTAAATGAATTTATTAGTAATAGCAACATTATTATCTGAGATAAGTATAATTAAATATTGATCATAATTTAACTTGAAGGATGTATAACTAAAAGAAGCTTGAATAAAATTATTATATGTGAATTCAATAATAGCAAGATATTTATCTTAATGATCTTAATTATAAGTAGAATAAATTTTTAATATTTCTTTTAAAATATAATTTATTCTCTCAGTTTATCCATCAGCTTGTAAGTAAAACATAATTAATATAGTCAATTTAGTACTAATTTATTCAAATAATGACTTTCAGAAATAATTAGTAAATTTAATATTATGATCTGAAATTATAATATAAGATAGTTCATGTAATTTAAAAATATTATTAAAAAAGAGTTTGATGATTTTAGATATAGTAATAGTAGTGTATGTAAAAATAAAATGAATGTATTTAGTAAAATAATTTATAATAACTAAAATTATATTATATTCTTGGCAGATTTTAAATAATTGTATTATAAAATTCAAAGTAATTTATTTCTAGTACTATTCAGATATTTTCAAGAATTGTAAAAAATTTGCAGGTAATTAATTATTACTTTTATTTCTTTGATATTCTTTATAACTGAGGATATATTTATAAATATTCTTAAATATTTTTAACTAATAATAGTATTATTATAATTACTTATAAGTTTTATTAATTTTCAGATAATTAGAGATAGAAATATCATAATATTCTTTCAAGATTTACATTCTCAAAGCTTTATCATTAGATATAACAAGTTAATCTGTATTTTTTAAATAGATTTTATTATTTTTTAGCTCAAAATTACATATTCTTGATTCTTGCTTTGATGTGACTAATTCAGAATTATATAAGATTATTCAGATTTTCTTGAAATAATTATCATTCTTATATACTTATTATAATTTTTTATTATTGATTAGTTATGCAGAAATTATAGTAAGATTATTTACTTGTGATAGATGAGATAAAGTATTAGTAATGATATTTTTTTTTCTGATTTATATTTAATAATAAAATTATTAGCTTGTAAGATTTTTAATTAATAAGCTTATTATTTAGAAAGATTATACTATATTTTGATATACTCAAGAAATATATGATCAGTAATAATAATTTAAAGTGTTATTCTTTCAAATATAGTTTTTAAAAATGAATAGTATATATAATAATGAGAAGTTTCTTTTCATATATAGGATAGTTTTGCTTAGCAAGTAATAGTTTACATAATTTATAGATAACAGGTTAATTTTCTTTTTTATAGTTTTGACTAAGAATAGTTCCTATAGCAAACTCAGATACATCAATTATTATTATAAAGAGTAGTTTAAGATTTAATAAAATTAAAATAGATATGATAATTAAATATTATTTTTTTAAGTTATTAAATATTTTTTATTCAGGATCATTTCAAATATACTTATTATCTTTGTGAAGTAAGACTATAAGTAATAAAGTAATTGCAAAAAATTCTTTGATAAATTTTCTATAATAACTAGTAAGATCTAAAAATAATTAAAGCTTAAAGATATTTATTAATTAAGATTAATTATGAATAATAACAATTTTGTATTGATCTATTAAAATTTCTTAATCTAAGATAAAATGATCTAAGATTTAATATATTACTTTATAAATTTACATTTCTTTAATTTGACATAAAGTTTATATTTACAGAGTTTAGATTTAATATTACTAAATACAAGAATGTCATCAAGATAAATAATAATAAATTTATCCAAATAGTCATGAAAAATATTATTTATAAGAGTTATGAAAGTTATGAATATATTAGTAAGATCAAAGAGTAGTATAAGAAATTTATAGTAACTATATCTTGTTCTAAATATAGTTTTATGAATATCTTCTTTCTTGATTCTAATTTGATAATATTTAGAGTAGAAATCCAATTTAGAAAAGTATTGTGCTCCAGCTAAGTGATCTATTAATTTATTAATATAAGATAAAGAATAGTAATTTTTAATTGTAATTTTATTTAAAGTATGATAATCTATACAAAGTTAAAGAATTTCTTTCTTTTTATATATAAATAAGATAGATATTCTAAATAGTAAAAAACTTGAATAAATAAAATCTTTACTAAGTAAATCAGATAGTTATTTCTTTAATTCATTTATTTTAATATAAAATAAATAATAAGTAGAGTGAGATAGTGATTTAGAGTCAGATATTAAATTAATAGCATGATCTATAGTATATTTTAGTAATAATTGATTAGAAAGTGAATTAGAAAATATATCAATAAATTCTTTAATTAGTTGAATAGCTTTATAAAAAGTTAATACTTTCTGATATATTTTTTTTATTATAGTACAAATAGTAAATAACTTAATATTAGGTAAAATTTCAGTAAATTATTATCAAGAAATATAAAATAAATTATAACTAGATATAAGTTTATCTTTACTAATATTAATCTTGATTATTTTATTATCATAGTTAAATATCATGAAATTACTATATCAGTTAATAGTGAAATTAATATGATAAAGTTATAGTTTATCAAATATAAGATTATAATATTAAATATTAAGAACTTATGTACTAATATCAGATGTATAATAAGTATCTAACTTTAATTTCTTAATTATTATAGACAAGTTAACTTTCTTTTTATAACTATTAGCAAGTTTTATAGTAATTAGATTCATATTATTTATAATTGATTATTCTGAATATATATTTTATTAATAAAATTACATAATACTTCACTATTGAGTAAAATTCAAGCAGATTTTCCATTTATATAGTTATTAAATTTCAGAAGTTTCTCATAATTATCCTCAAGATAAGTAAATTTAATATTATTATTTTGTATAATAATTATATTATTACTATTATCTTTAATATTATTAACTTTAGCTTTCTCTTTTAAATAATAATTCTTGACAAAATAATCCAGTTTATCATAGTTATAATAATTATAGTTATTATTATTATTTTTATTATAATTATAATTATTATTATTATTATTATTATTATTATTATTACTATTATTAAATTAATAAGAATCTTTAGTATGATCTAGTTCTATAAGTATGAGATCAGTATTATTATGCATATTATTATAAAAAGAGTTCTGATTCCTTTTATATTTTTGATTATGATTATGATTACTATTTTTGAGAAAATAATCAATATCAAATATAGCTGTATTATAATGAATTGCAAGTTTTCAGATATTATTAAAAGTTTTTAATGCTTGATATACTACTTCTATTTTAGTTACAGATTTGAGATTATTAATGAAATATGTGACTTGATTTAATTCTTCTATATCTTTAATTTATCTTATAATATTTTTGAATTTAGCACTATGCTCCTATATAATACTAGTTTGACAAAGTTGTTGAAGCTAATAATAAAGATATTGTTAATAGTTAGATGAATAAATATATTATAAATTTCAAAAATAAAATTATTTCAATCTGTAAAGATATTTTATTCTCTAGTAGTACATATTCTATTTAGATATCAATATAAGATAGCATTCTCAAATTCAGTTTCTGCATATAAAATTCTAGTTTATTTATCAATAATTCCTTAAATAATAAGTACTCTAGTAACTTATAATATCTAAATATTGATATTTTTGTGTAATTTTTTTTTGTAGATAGGAATCTTAAGTAAAAGTCTTAATGAAGAAGAATTATTATTATTATCTTGTTAATTATTATCATCATTATCATTATTATCATTATTATTACTAAGAGTAGTAATAAGTTATTATTATTACTAGATAAGACTAGTAAAACTATTAAGAAGTTATTAGAATTATTTATTTGAGAGATCAGAATCAAATATTATGAATATATATATATATATATATATATATAAATATATAGTATTTGAATATAAATGAGAAAGTATATGAAAAGAGAAGTTATTAATAAGTGTATGTATATGTATATATATGTATAATATTAATCTTTTTTACTATTACCAAAGTTATAATCTTTTTAGTTATGTTATATAATATATTAGAAAAATTTATACATAAAATTCAAGATATTATTATTATTTTAAGATTATACATATATAATTATTTTAAAATGATAATAATAATTATGTTCATAGCAGTTATTTACTTTTATAACTTCAAGAAATTATATAACTAATTATCTTCTTAATAAGATGATATATATAAAATTTACTTCTGACAAAATATAATTATCTTTTTAATAAGATAATTTACGTAAGTTTATTTTTAATCAAAATGCTTTCTCAATAGAACAAGAAGAAAATAAGATAAAATATGTGATAAAATATATGTGTTTATTAAAGAAAAATACTAATTAATTACTCTTAACTTAGTAATTAATTCTTTCTACTAAATTTAATTATCTTTTTGATTACTTCTTGATTTTTTATATATAATATTTTTCTTATTATGCTAATTATAAATTATTTCTAATATGATATTTTACTTAATTTAATCAAGAATAAGTAAAATTTAAAAAAAATAATTACAAGAAATATTAAATACATGATAATAAAGAATTTAAAATTAGTAAAATATTAAATTATTTAAAGCTAAAGTAAGAAAAGAAAGAAAATTAATAATAATTAATTAGAAAATTATTAATCTAATAAAACTATAAATTAGATATGATATATATGGCTAAATTAATAAAAGAATAAAACTAAATATAGATAATAATATAAATTAAAAATAAAATTAATTATAAATAAGATTAATTAATATAAATTATTTATTTGTCTGATTTAATAATGATTAGCAATTATTATATCATGTGTTGTGACTACATCATATACTACATTATATCTACTATATTATATAAATAGATAATTGATTATAGAACCTTTGATTTTAAGAGATTTATTCCATAAATCTTTTTAATTATTAATGATAATTATTGATTTTAAATTATTGAATTCAATATATAATTTCAAATAGTTATTATTATATAAATTTTTTAAAACTTTTTCATCTTTATTTTTAAGTTTATATACTTCTTTATCATATACTTCATATATATAGAATGATTCTTTCTATTTTTTACCAAATTTATCATGATATCAATGTTAAGTTTCTATTTATTTCATTAATACTTTCTATCCTATCTGAAAAACTGTTGACTTTTATTTTCTGTCATACCATTTCTTTTATTTTGACTATTCCTTCTGGATATTACTAAGAGCTAGTTCTTATATAGTTTCTAATTTATCAATTAATTCACATATTCTTTTGATAAGAGTTTCTTTAAAGATAAGACTGTCAAAATCTTTTAATTTAATATCTAATAGTATTAATTATATACTAATTAAAAAGATTTAAATAAAGTTATACTTTGTTTCATTATCCTATAAATAAATAAAACTAAAAATAGATAATAATTTTAATCTTTCTTGTAGAGTTAAATATATTTTGATAATGAAGTATATAAAGTTTAGTTTAATTTTTCAATTAGTTCATTAGTTTAAGAATGATAAGATGCAGAAAGTTTGTATTTAATTTGGTATTTATCTAATAGTTCCTTGATTATTTTGTTAATAAATATAGTTTCTCTATCACTAAGTATTTCTTTTGGAAATTCATGTTTTATTACTATATTTTTATAAAGAAAGAGGATGATTATACTTGTAAAAGTATCAGTAATTAATCTTGCTTTAGTCTATTTAGTTAGATAATTAATAGTAATTACAATATAATAATTTCTATTACTGATTATTAGAAGAGATTCTATCAAGTTAATTCTAATCTTTTCAAAAGATGCATTTATTTGAATAGATATTATTTTATTATTCTTGCATAATTATTCTTTTTGTTGGTATATATCACAAATTTTAATATATACATTAATATCTTTATATACCTGAGACTAATAATAATTTCTCATTATTTGATTATAGGTGATTTTAATTTTAAAATATCTAGAGATGATATCTGAATAATTATTATAAAGAACTGACTCTATTTCTATTAATTTTATAACTAATAATGAATGATTAATATTTTATCTATTTCTTTTGTATAATTTATTATTTTATATGAAGTATTTTTTTAATTCTGCCAGCAGTTATTTCTATTTTTTCTTTGAGAATTTATTAGATATTATTAATATATTGAGATAATTATATAATTCTACATAGTTATCCAAATTCATGTTTTATCTTTTTCTTTTGTAGATGTATGTGATATTCTAGAAAGTGAATTAATATTCGAATAGATTCTGTCAGGTTTATATTTAACTTTGAAATTATATTTTCATAAAGTTATTATCTAATATGTAAGTTTTTCAGAAGAATTTGGCTTATTAATTAATTACTTAAGTACTAAGTGATCAGTGATTAATATAAATAGAATATCAGATAGTAGATAGAGTCTAAATAGTTTAACTGTTTAAATTACTCCAAGCTATTCCAGTTCTGTTATAGTATATTTACTCTTTTCTTTACTAATTCTTCTACTGATATAGATAATTATATATTTCTTTTTTTTTATTATATTATACTAGTATTATATCTAATTCTAATTCAAAAATATCAGTAAAAAGAGTAAATAGCTTTATAAAGTCCAGATATGTAATGATTAGTGATGAGATTAAATATTTCTTGAGTGATTTAAAAGCTACTTATTATTTTTCTATTCATCTAAACTCTTTATTCTTTTTGAATAGTTTATGTAAGAGAGTTGCTATCTTGATGAAGTCTTTGATAAATCTTCTGTAATAAGAAATAAGTCTTATAAAGCCTCTTAATGATATGATATTAATTAATATTAGAAATTCTTATACTTTTTCTATTTTGACTGGATCAGGATGAATTCTATCTTTTCTTATGATATAACCTAGAAAGAGTAATTGGTTCTTTTCAAAAGTATATTTATCTGATTAAAATTTGAGATTTATCTGTCAAAGCTTTTCTAAAGCTTTCTGTACATGAACTATATATTCTTCTCAAGTTTCAGAATATATAATTACATTATCCAAGTATATAACTATAAACTTTTTAATATACTTCTTAAATATCTTATTCATGAGTCTCTGAAAGATAACTGGAGTATTTATAAATCCAAATGGTATTATATTGAAGAAAATAATTCTTCATTAATAATAAATACAGTTTTCTTTCTATCTTTAAGATGTATTTCTACTTGTCAAAATCTACTAGCAAGATCCATGATGATAAAGTATTTAGCATTTTTAAAAGAGTTTAAAAGTTCATTAATTCATGAAAAAGAATATTAGACTTTTTTAGTAATTTCATTTAACTTTCTGTAATTTATACATAGCTGGAATTTTCCATTTTTTTTTCTTACTATCACTATTGATGCAAATCAAGAATTATTAAAAGATAATATTATTCTATTATTCAATATCTTTTGGATTTTCTCTTTCAGAAAGATATTTTTTATGGGTGATTTCTGATGATATGGTCAGAAAGTAATAGATCTTTCTTCTTCTAAATATATTTCATGTTAAAGTATATTTGTTCTGCCAGATTATGTTGTATCAAAAAGATCTTTATATGAATTCAGAACTTGATAAAGATATTATTATTATTCTGGATCCAAGTCTGACTCAATCATAGTTAGAGTGATATTCAAGAATGATTAAGATAATATTTTTAACTATTTATATATATTCTATTCTGTCTTATATTAGATGTAATTATTCTCTCTTTTATTATGAATATAAGTATTATAATCCTCCAATCTTTCTTATCAAATTCTTTCTTTTTCTTCCTGTTTAATAATTTCATCATTAATCTTTATAAAGTTTTCTTGAACTTCTATCTTTATTACAAGTTATTCATTTTACTCTTTGTATACTATATATAAGAGACTGATTGATTAGTTCTTTTTCTTTATATTCAAACTTATTATCTTTATTCTCAAGAACAGAATTCTTGAGTTCTTTCTTAAGACTAATCAATTTTATAATTGATTTCTATTGAGTATAGATAACTGGAATAATTATAGACTTTTTTTAACTTCAAAACTTAAAAGTTCTTCATTCTAATTTAAAATAGCTTTGAACTATTTTGCCTATTAATTGCCAAGCAATAGGTCATACTCTGCTTTTTCCATAATTAGAACATTTATCTGCTAACTTAAATTTCCAATTCTTATTTTCAACTCTTCTACTTCATCTAATGATTGCTCAGGCTTTCTATTTATGTCTATAAGACTGATGTTAGATAGCTTATTAATCTTTCTTCCTATTTATTTTAAAAATCTAACTAACATGATATTACTAACTGATCTACTATCAATTATTATTCTGATAGGCTGATCTTTTACTTTTCCTTCATAATGAATTATATTTACTATTTTTCTATTCTTTTTTTCTAGATTTTTATTTTTCTCTATAGTTTCAGTTAGTAACTGTTATAAGAATTTTGTTAAAGATTTTTAAGATTAACTCATATTCTAATCTTCTTTAGATATAGATTCTAGTTTAAATATAAAGTATTACTATTATTAATAGTAGTATTAAGAGGTAAAGATATAATAAACTATCTATCTATCTAAGAGTTATTATAATTATTATAATAATAAATTATTATCTGAAACTAAAATGGTATTAACTCCAAGATTAGCTGGCTATCTAGTATTTATATTTCTTTCTGTACAGTTATTGACATAATATTTCATTTTATTATATTTGAAATACTTGATATTTGAGATACTATTATTACTATTACTATTTATACTTTTCCTTAATAATTTGTAATCATGAGCTATATGACTATTTTTATTACAATTATAACAAGTCTTATTTTGATTAGAGTGATTATTAGAATTTTAATTATTCTGAGTTGACAACTTTTTTATTTATTTTGTAAGATTAGCTATGACTTTACTCATGTCATTTACCAGATTTGAGATGAAAAAGAAAATACCAAGATTTTGTGATATGAGTGAGATAAAGTTAAGAGGGTTCTGATAAGTCTGTCTATAGCTAAATTCAGTACTGATTACTTCTGTAATTACTACATCTAGAATATCTAGATTAAATTTATTTATATGAAAGATAATTTCTAACTTTAAGTCTTTTATAAATTGCTCAATATAGTAAGTGACAGAATATGTATTTGTTAGATCAATCTTTTAGAGTAGTATGTAAATATTCTCAATATATAAAGTTATATTTTTATTTATTCCTTGCATTCTTAATCTTAACTGTTATTATCATGTCAAGACTTAAGTATTTGTTCTAAACTGTGCAACAAAAATTTGATAAAATGAATCATTATCATTATTATTATTCTAGCTAGTAGACCAATTAGTATTTACAAGTTTTCTTTATTGATATCAAGTTAATACAATTTCTCTCAAGTAGACAGGTACTATTTCTACTTTTCTTGGATTGGTTATATTATTTATATTTATTATATAATAAATTTCTCAATTCAATTCATAGAATCTTTATGTATTCTACCACTATAAAAAGAAAGTGATACTATTGTTAGCTCAACTTATCTATTTTGTTGATTTTGCATTGCTTGAACAAGTGATATGAATACTTGAGCTAAAGTTTGTATGACTTGATTTGCTATTTCTTCTTCTTGATTTCTTTGGAATTATAATGGAGATTAATCTAAAAGGATAGAGAATTGAACTTCTTCTTCTAAAAATTCTTCTTCTATTATATTCTTGATTTGAACTAAGATTCTTCTTCTATGTAAAAAATTAGTAAAAAATATATTAGGAATTATAGTTAAGATGAATGATAAGAGGATTAATATGAGAGTTTTGACTAAAGTATTAATTAAGATATTTAATCTTGACTGTTAAGTATAATATAATCTTTATTAATTGAATGCTATAATTTTCTTGTATAAATTATGAATAATACTAGCAATCTCAGTTGAAGTATAAGTTAAGTATTTTCAAATTCACAATTATAATTAATATTTATTTATTGAAATTTTTTTTGATATATTAGTAATAAATAAATTATAAATTAATATAAATTCTTCTCTTGTTATCAGAATAATCAAAATAGATTAAGAAGATTAATTAATTTTCTGAGTTACCTTTCTATTTCAAAGTCAGTTGATTTTGTTAGATTTATTTTGAATTATTTTATTGATTAACAATTTTATTTTTAATTTTTATTTTCACAGAGGAGATATCAAAAAGATTGTTACTATTTTAAAATTATATATATATAATTATTTTAAAATAGTAATAATAACTATATTTATAGTAATTATTTACTTTTATAGCTTCAAGAGATTATACAACTAATTATTTTTTCAATAAGATAATATATGTAAGATTTATTTCTGATAAAATATGATTATCTTCTCAATAAGATAATTTACATAAGTTTATTTTTAATTAAAATATTCTCTTAATAGAATAAAAAGAAAATAAGATAAGATATGTGATAAAATATATATATTTATTAAAGAAAAATACTAATTAATTACTCTTAACTCAGTAGCTAATTCTTTTTATTAAACTTAATTATCTTCTTGATTATTTTTTAATTCTCTATATATAATATTTTTCTTGCTACGCTAATTATAAATTATTTTTAATATGATATTTTACTTAATTTAATTAAGAATAAGTAAAATTTAAAAAGAATAATTATAAGAAATATTAAATACATAATAATAAAGAATTTAAAATTAGTGAAATATTAAGTTATTCAAAGTTAAAGTGAGAAAAGAAAGAAAAATAATGATAATTAATTAGAAAATTATTAATTTAATAAAATTATAATTAAGTATAATACACATAGTTAAATTAATAAAAGAATAAGACTAAATATAGGTAATAATATAAACTTATAAATAAAATTAATTAATATAAATTACTTATTCATCTAATTTAGTAATAATTGGCAATTACTATATCATATGCTGTAGCTGTACCATATACTGCATCACATATATTGCACCACATAAATAGGTAATTGGTTACAGTATTCTAATCATCATATTATTACATAAGAAAAGTTTTCTTTTTTAAGTATTATTTTCAAATTCACTTTCAAAATCTTCTTCTGATTCATCTTTTTCAGAATTTATATTATCAAATATTAATTCTTCTTTATTATTATGAATAAATTTAATTAGAACTTTTCCTTTCTGATCATCATATTCAAAGCTAAAAAATTCTTTTCTAATATCAATATTAGCTTTAATCTTATTTAAAAAGTCTATTCAATAATTATTAAATATATTTTAATTTTAGTGATATTTATTTTAGTAGAAATTATAATTTTATTAATATTCAAAAATAGATTATCAATAATTTCAAGAGATTATTTTGATATTTTATTTATATTAAACATAGATATATTTGAATTGTATTATATTTTCAATCTCATATCTTTAATAAAATTATATATTATAATATATCTAGAGATACCAGTATTAATGATTAAATTAATAATATTTTTTTCAACTTTTGCTTCATATTAAACAGATGTGATTTTGAATTTTTGTTTAAATAATAATCTTCTTTTTCTTTTTGACTTGAGCATTATAACTTGATATATTTCTTTTGATAATTGAGTTTTTTATGAAAATAAGATCTAAATAAGTTGAATAATAGTTATATTTGCTTTTTATTAAGTTAAATCTTCTAGAATATTATAAGATTTAGTCATAATAGCAAGTACAAATAAGATAATTTTGCTTTTCTTCTTGCAAATAGTTTTTTTAGCAAGTTTTTTTTCAAGTATTTTGAATAGTTTAGCATTATTTATATTCTAATTGAAAATAACTTCAGAAGTATCTTCTTATTCTTCTTTTTTATTATTATTTGATTTCTTATTTTTATTAATAATCTCTTTATAAGTTTGACCTATAAATCTGGTTCTATAAGGAATAATTCTAAAATTTTTAGACTTTCTTTCAGCAACTAAGTATTTATATATACTAAGTAGTGAATTTATATTATTTGATTTAGCAATTAATATTTGAATATTATTAGTAAGAACTTGTATTTGAACTAATAATGCATTTTGATTATTATTAATATTCTAACTGTTACTAATATTTGCCTAATTTGATAATATTATTTTATTACTAATTATTTTTATTTATTTTTTGATAATTATTTCTAAAGTTATTTTGATTATTCTAATATAATTATAGCTAAGAATAATTAGAATAAATATGACCTGACTAATCATAATTATAGCATATATAAATTGATTTAGAATTTTGATTATTAAATTTATAACTAAAGTTATTTCTATTATAATTTGATTCTTTATTAGTTTCAATACTTTCTATTTGCTAGTTGAGTTCTTGAAGTACTATTAAAATAATATTTAATATTGAGTTATTCTGAGTTTGGAATTGATAATACTTATGAGTTAATATATTTGCATCTGCTTTTTCTATATTTTTTGTGATTTGTATCATATTTAGAAAAGTTCTATCAGCTGAGATCTGAATCTATTTTCTAATCTTTAGTTTGAGTTCTTTTTTATAAGTATGAATCTTGTATTTTTCTGAATATTTATTTTTCAAATCTACTTTATAAAGTAAATTAATGAATTTATCTGTATATTCTTCTATAGTACCAGTCTATTATAGAGTTTTAATTTTGTTTTATCATTGATTAATTCTTTCTTTAATTTGAAAGTGAGTAGCAAACTAATAACTAAAACTATATGATTAATTTTAATTATCATTCTAAGCAGTTAATTAGGTGATATTATTTCTTTTTCTTTTATTATATCACAGAATAGCAGCATCTTCTAGATATTCTTTAACTAGTTATACTTTTCTAATATTAGTAATATAATTAGTTTGAATAATAATATTAAAGTCTTTGAGTTACTCAGTTAAATCTTGATTATTTTCTTAATATTTCCTAATAGAAATAATAATTTTCTTTATAGATCAGTTAGTTTGATTAGCTATTTGATTAGTTAATACTTCAAGAGCTTGAATCAAATTATTCAAATTATTATTATTATTATTATTATTATTATTATTATTATTATTATTATTTAATACTATTTAATTATCTTCTTCTTCTTCTATTTGATTATTATCTTCTGAATCTGAGTAATTACTATTTTCTTCTAATTCTGAAGTTAATATAATTTGATTAAAGAAATTTTGATATATCTTCTGAATTTTTAATTTTGAAATAGTATCTGTCAATATTATTATGATTAGAAGGAATTCTTGATTAGAAGGTAAAGTCTTAATAAATAAACTATTAGTAGAATTGTTTAATTAAATTAAGTTATTCTTCTTGAGTATTAATATAATCAAATATAAAGATATTTACTAATTATACTATTCTTTATCTCAGTTGGCTAATATGTATTTTACTCAGATTAAGTTAAAGTAATTCTTAAAATAATAGATATGTGACTTGATTTATTAATATTATTCTAATATTTTCTGTAAGTAAGTGAAATATATAAAATTATAAAGAAAAATTTGATTAAAAAGGATAATAATAGAAGTAAAAGTCTTGAATAGATATCTTAATAGTAAAATTAGGATTTTTATATATTTCAAGATAATAATTAATAGGTAATCCAATAAAAGAATAATAATTGATCATGAAAACTCAAGACTTAAATATTTATCAATTATAGATAAAAGAAAGAAAAGAATATAAAAAAAATATAAAAAATATGATTTGATGTAAAAATATCTGTATCTCACAATAATATTAATAAAATCAGTTTTTATATATAAATTTTTTTTAAAAAAAAAATAAAAAATAAAAAATAAATAGATATTTAAATTTATTATATTATAAAAATTTTATTAAAATTCATCATTATTATCAAGATTATCATTATCATCTATTTTCTCATTTAATAAAATTATACTATCATCTAATTCTTTATATTCTTTAGCTCTTGTGAGTGCTCTTTTTCATAATCCTACTATTATTTTTAATATTATTTTTTCTTTAAAAGCTTTTAAAAGCTTATTTCTAATATTTAAGAGATTTAAATATGAGTCTGACTTCACTATCCTATCTTTTACTATTGTCTAAATACTCTTAATCAGCTAAAGCTTGTAATGGTAAGGAGATATAAAAAAAACTTCATGATCATGTTATTTTACTATCTCAATACAAGCAAATAAAACTTTTTCTTTATTTTTTTGCACAAGTTCTAGAAGCTTAGATTTGCGTAGTTCATCAGAAAAAAAAATTTCATGAGCTATTAATCAGTTAGCTATTTTATTTTTTTTGATACTTAAGTTTGGAATATTTTTGATTTTTTGCTTATGGTAACATGTACCATCTATATGAATATATACTTGACTATATATTTTACTAATTATCTTACAAAGTATTGTGAAAAGATTTTCACATTAAAGTTTTCATGATAGTCTACTTGATCAGGAATAATATTAATATCTTTAATGACATCTGGAATATTATTCTATTCTTTGATATTATGTTATTTTTGTCCTTGAGTTCTAAAAGATTTAATTGCAGAGTCTCAAAGATAAACAGAATTTGATACAAGCTTACCATATATCTTATTACTATCATCATTTTGAAAAATAATAATTATATCAAAAATTATTAATATCAGATTATATTTCTATGTTAAAATAATATCCTTGTAAGATACTTATATTTTTGATAATGTGTATTATAAATAATAATATGACTCATCAAGAAAAATTTCTAGAAGATATAAAATATTATTATTATTCTCTAGGTTAATAAAATGATAATGAAGATAATGACAATGAAATGCAACATTATTTGATAACTTATGAAGAATGTTTCTTTATTTTTCTTATCCATAATAATAGTCTAATCACTATAATATTCAGAGAAGTTGCCACTTAGAAAGTATATACCTATATTTAGAAAGAAATTATTATAAGAAAAATATGAAAAGTTGTTATTCTATCTTGTTGCTATTCATAATGTGAGCTTGTAAAAGTGATATAATATCTTTATCTGGTTGAGATTTAGACTGTTCAAGATTTTGATGTGATGTAAATGTACTATTATTACACTGATTTTAATTAGATAACATAATCCCAACTATATTCTTCATAATCTCTAAAATCAGACCAACTCACTTGTGTAATGATATATTTTTATTTTGTTTATCATGAATATAGTTTTAGAAAAGTATCTGTAGATATTTAATACCATCCATTTTTTATTTGCTATTAATAATATGAAAGTTTGATTTATGCAAGAACTAAATATGAGGAATTGATAAATTTTACAAAAAAAAATACATCTATATATAATTATTTTACTATATGAAAATGAATTTATTTAGATCATTACATATAGTTTTAGTATTACACAAATAAAAATCTTTTAAATTAAGATATGGATATTAATGCACTGAATCATATATAAAATATAAATGATATGTAGAGAGAATTTTTCTTCACAGAGAGAGTATTAAAAATATGTTATAATGAATTGGTAAATAAATTTTTACTTGAATTCATCTTAATAATATAGAATTATGTGAGACTAAAATAATTAAAGGATAAAGAGAAGGAAATTAAATTATAACTTTCAATAATGACAAAGATTTTTAAGACCTGTGCTAATATCTATGGATATTGTCTTATTAAAGGATAAAATAAATAAATTAAAGAAATTATAAAGATCAGCTTAGTAAAGTTACCAGTAACTAATATAATTCAAGATTTGAAATGATTAAATAATAAAGCTATTATTAATTAAAGAAAGTTCTAATTAAAGAAAGGTAAAAACTAAAGTATATAAACTAAATAACTAAATAAAAATAAGGTATAGCTTATTTATAGTAGAGATCTTCTATTCTCAAAATAATAAAATAAAAAGTATAGCTTATTTATAATAAAGATTTTTTACTCTTAAAATAATATTAAAAATCAAAAATTAATA
>CAJVPS010000987.1:0-18234 GCA_910591765.1 Ambispora leptoticha | reverse complement strand
AGGATAAGTTTTATTATCTAAATATTATTATAAATTATAATAAGTTATTAAATTTATATTATTATTATAAAGAGAAAAGTTATTTAATGGTCTTTCAAATACATCTGGGATAATATGTTAGTATTTTGATTCTTTCTTCCAGGTCAATAAGTAATAATAAAGGTATATTTTATAAGAGATATAATCTAGCAATTTACTCTAGCAGAATAACTTGACTGATTTTTAAATAATCATCTCAAGGTATTATGATCAGTAATAATTTCAAAAACTATTCCTAGTAGGTAATAATAAAATTGTCTAATAGTCCATACTACTGCTAATGTTTTTTTTCAGTTACTCCATATTTTTGTTTATTTGGCTTTAAGGTGATACTTGTATAAGCAACTATTTGTTCTCTTTTATCTTTATCTTTCTAGAATAGAACAGCTCCAAGTCCTGAATCTGAGTCATTGGTATAAAGATAGAATTTCTTTGTAAAGTCAGGGTAAATCAAAATAGGTGCAGTTGTAAGATATCATTTGATTTATTAAAAAACTTCTTCTTGAACTATAGTCCAAATAAATAATTTCTTATTATAAAATAATTTGAATAAAAGTACAATTATTTAAGAAAATTCTTTAATAAATTTTCTATAGTATCTTGCTAATCTAAGAAATAATTGAAGTCCTTTAATAGTTCTTGATTGAGAAAAGTCTTGTATTTTCTGAATTGTTGATAAATCAGAAAAAATTCCTTTTTCAGTTATTATATATTCAAGAAATAGTAATTCTCTTCTGCAAAAGTTACACTTTCAGGATTAAGTTTTAAATTAGTATTTCTGATTCTGCAAAATACTTTGTTGAGTTGATCCAAGTGTTCTTTAAAATCTTTTAAAAATATATTCAAGTTGTTAATATACACATTAGCAAAATTCTAATTATATTCTTCTAGTACTGTATCCATAGCACATTAAAAAGTGACTAAGATACTGCATAATTCAAAAGACATAATATTGAATTTAAAAAGTCCTTTTCTGGAGATGAAAGTAGTTTTAAATTTATCTTCTTCTTTTATTTCAATTTGCCAATATTCAGAGATTAAATTCATAAATGAAAATTAGTAAGTATTTTCAAGAGAGTCTATAATTTTATCAATTCTTAATAATAGATATACATCTTTTTGGATGATTGCATTTATTTTTTGGTAATCAACACAAAATCTTTTTTTCTATTCTTTTTAGAAATTATAATAATAGGTAAAGTTCAAGAACTAATTGATAGTTGGATAATATTAACTTTTAACATTCTTTGAATTTCTTCTGATATGAATAATTAATCTGGAAGAGTAGTTCTATAAGATCATTATTTGATAAGTGATTTATTTTTAGTATGTATCTCATATTGAATTATATTACTTTAACTAAGTTTATGTAATTCAGTTGCAAATATATTAGTATTATCTTCTAATAATTGAGTTAGAAGTCATTCTTGTTCTGCAGTTAATTTTTGTTATTCAATAACTTTTTCTTCTTGTTCTTGTTCCAGGAAATAGGTATAAGCTTCTTGATAATCAGTAGATCTAAATCTAGCTGTTTCTCAACTAGATTATTCTAGCTCTTCTCTAATAGAAACTGGTTTAAGTTGATCAATAGGTACAAGTTGAAGAAATATAAGTTAAGCAATTTTCTGATCTGATTCAATAATATAATCTTCTTCTGAATTATTCTGAATGATAATACTGATATTTCTAGTGTATCCAGAGTTAATAGTTTTATCTTTAATATTAATTTCTTGTTTTGCAAGAGATGAGCAAGATATTACTTAATATAGAACTTCTATAGAAATTTCTATAGTAATATATATATCTACTAATATAACTTGATATGAAGAATTTTTAATCACTTCTTTTCCAGTATAATAAATATCATATCCAGTATCAGTCAAATATGCTTTTTCTGATAATTTTCCTTTATCTTGATCATTATAAACTTTAACTGTATAGTAACTATTACTGTGTTTCATAGGGGTATTTTTTAAATACTTATTAAATTATTGTAAAAGTTTATTAAGAGCTTAATAAATAATATTAAATTTTTCATATATTTTTTTTAATTCAAGTTGAGAAGGCTAAGTTAAAATAGAAGTAAAGCTGATTTTTTCAATTAGTTTATTTATTACTACTTCTTCTGAAATTAGATTCAAAGTTATAGGATATTTTCCTTTATCCAATTTAACTGAGAGTTCAGATTGTACACAATTATCATATTTGTCATTATTACAAGAGATTAGATATTCTTGACAAAGTTTTATATTAATATAATTCAAGTGAGCAAGCTGTTATCTTTAATTAGAACTGAGTTGTTGATAGATATATTGAAATATTTCAGCAGCAGAGACTTTTACAGAACCCTTATAAATAATTTCATGAATAAAATCATCTTCATACATAAAGTGAGATAAGATTACTTTGCCAATTTCATCACATTCTTCAAAAACTTCTAATAGTATTTCTCTATCTCTAAGCTTTTGATTATTTTAGTATTCTTTCTCCATCCTTCATAATTAAACCAATAAATACATTGATATTCATAAGTACAGAAATATTATTTTTGATAACTTCCAGTGACAAACATTTCTCTGGATTCATTATGTTTATCATATTGAGAATAGGCAGGAAGATTTAATTATCTTTCTCTGTTACAATTGTCACAGACAATTGCTTTTTCTCTATTCATTTTAAAATATGTTCCAGTATAATATTTATCTACATATTTTTCAAATTCATGGCATCTTTCAATCTGAGAATTAGGATGAATTTGTTGTGCAATAGCTTGATATATATCAAAACTTTTCTTGACTCTTTTGTTAACAAAGAGTTCTTGTTCAACTTTATCAGCCTAATCTTCATTAATTTTGAATTCAGCATGGAAAGATTTATGAATTTTATTGCTATCCAGTCAGTAAGATTATTATAGCATTGGCAATATTGATGATTAGGCATAAAAAGATTTTTATAATACTAATATTGACTGTTTGATTCTTGTCAATCAAATAACCATTGGTTGTTCTAATTACAGGATTGAGTAATCTTCTTGTTAAGTTATTTGAAATCTTTCTAAGTATATTTCTTCTATTTAATTTTGATTCATTCTTGATAAGCTTGTATTTCATGAATTCTTTTAATACTTTGGATAATTTGAAATGGTATTTCTCAAAAGTTAATATCTCTTAATCTTTGATTTAGAGTTTCAATAGGGATCCAAGCTTCTTTAGTAATGATTTTTACACTATTATCATCTTGTAATTCTTGTTGTCTAGGAGTTATAGTATTCTAATCATCATGCTATTATATGAGAAAAGTTTTTTTTTCCAAGTATTATTTCTCAAATTCACTTTTAGAATCATCATCTGATTCATCTTCTTTAGAACTTGTATCTTCAAATAGTAGTTCTCCTCTATCATCATAAATAAATTTAACAGGTACTTTTTCTTTTTGATCATTATATTTAAAGATGAGTAGTCCTTTTCAGATATCAATATTGACTTTGATTTTGTTTAAGAAGTCTATTCTAATAATTACTGAATATGTTTTCATTTCAGTAATATCTACTTCAGTAAGAATTATGATTCTATCAATATTCAAAAGTAGATTGTCAATAGCTTTAAGAGGTTGTTTAGATACTTCATTTATGTCTAACATTGAAATATTTGAGCTGTATTATATTTTTAATTCCATTTCTTTTATAAAGTTATGTATACTAATACATTCAGAGGTACTGGTATCAATAATTAAATTAATAATATTCTTTTTAACTTTTGCTTCACATCAGGCAAATGTGATTTTGAGTTTTTGTCCAAACAAGACTCTTCTTTTTCTTTTTGATTTTAATATTGTAGCTTGATGCATTTCTTTTAATAGTTGAGTTCTTTGTAAAAATGAGATCTAAATAAGTTGAGCAATAGTTATATTTGCTTTTTATTAAGTCAAATCTTCTAGAATATCATATAATTCAGCCATGATAGCAAGTACAGATAAAGTAATTTTACTTTTCTTTTTATGAATAATCTTTTTAATAAGTTCTTTTTTCAAAGTTTTTGATAGTCCAGTATTATTCATATTCTAATTAAGAATAACTTCAAAAATATCTTCTTGTTCTTCTTTTTTATTATTAATTGATTTCTTATTTTTATTAACTACTTCTTTATGAAATTGACTTACAGATCTGATTTCATAAGAAATAATTCTGGAATTTCTAGATTTTCTTTCAGTAGCCAAATATTCATATATAACAAGTAGTGAATTTATATTATCAGGTTTAATAATTAATATTTGAATACTATTAGTGAGAACTTATATTTGAGCTAATAATACATTCTGATTATTATTTGCATTTTGATTATTACCAGTATTTGCCTGATTTGATAATACATTATTTTATTGCAGATTATTCCTATTAGTTCTCTGACAATTATTTTTAAAGTTATTCTGATTATTCTGATATGATTATAACTAAAGATAATTAGGATAGATATAATCTGGCTCATCACAATTATAATAGGTTAAGACTAGTTTAGGATTTTGACTATTAGACCTATAATTTGAATTATTTCTATTATAATTAGATTCTTTATTAATTTTAATACTTTCTATTTGTTAGTTAAGACTTTGAAGATCTACTAATATAACATTCAATATCGAGTTGTCTTGAGTTTGAGATTGATGATATTCTTGGATTAGAGTATTTGCATTAGCTTTTTCTATATTCTTAGTGACTTGTATCATGTTTAAGAAAGTACTATCAGCTAAGATCTGAACTCATTTTCTGATCTCTAATTTCAATCCTCTTCTGTATATTTGGATCTTGTATTCTTCTGAATATACATTTTCTAGATCTACTTTATAAAATAGATTTATAAATTTATCTGTGTATTCTTCTATAGTACCAGTCTGTTGCAAGGTTTTAATTTCATCTTGCCATTAATTGATTCTTTCTTGAGTGCAAAAATAAGCTGCAAATTGATGACTAAAACTGTGTGATTGATCATTATTATCATTTTAGACTGTTAGTCAGGTGATATAATCTCTTTCTCTTTCATTATATCAAAAGGTAGCAGTATCTTCTAGATATTCTTTAACTAGCTAAATTTTTCTGGTATTAATAATATTATTAGCTTATATAGTAATATTAAAGTCTTTGAGCCACTCTGTTGAATCTTGATCATTTCTTCAGTATTTTCTGATAGATATAATAATCTTTTCCATAGACCAGGCATTCTGATCAGTTATGTAATTAGTGAGAGCTTCAAGAGTTATAATAAGATTATCTAATATTATCATAATAATATAAATTTCTTTAATTTCATAATTTTTTAAACTTGGAAAATTCAGCTAATCAATCAATTCTTAGAAGATATATGATTTTGAATAATATAATTAGTATATCAGTTATAGATTCAATCATGATTCAATAATATTTTTGTAATGTTCTTGTAATATTTTTGCAATATTCTAAGATCATCAATAAATAATTAAGTCCCAAAATTAATAATAGTTTATAAATGATTCAATAACAATTCAGAAATGTTTTAGAAATAGTTCAACAATAAATTTTATTTATTTTTATCATTTATCTTTTCTTTTTAGAATATATATCTTATCTTTTCATTTATTTTATTATTTATAATATCATTTAACTTACCACATGTATCTTATCTCTTATTTTTACTTGTCTGTTTATTAATTCTTTATTCTAAAGATTATAATTGTAATCTAGAGTAGCAAATAGATTTAGATAGAAACTTGTAAAATCTCAAAGATATATAAATATCTCTGCTCTGAGATCTAAAATAAATGTACTTGAATAGTAATAATTCAATTATCTTTTGAAAATACTTGAGTTATACTTATAATTTTTCTTTGATTTTTGTCTTGATAACTTGCTTTCATTTACCTCTTCTATTATAATAGATTATATTTTGATTGAAAAGATTCTTGATAGCTTTCCTATATGCAAAAGCTTAAATTTGATATTTGTTACCTCTATTTGGAAAAGATTTGATAAGCTTCTCTATATGCAAAGGCTTTGTTTGGCATTTATTATCTTTATTTTGTTTGGTATTGGTTATCTTAGTTTTATTTGTATTTATTGCAATTGTTTTAGCATTCGTTGCAATTATTTTAGCATTTATTACTTAATTTTTGATATTATCTCTTAGTTTAATATTTATGATCACAACTTTGTTTTTATTTTTTTTTGCTTTATTTCAATTTTGCCTTGTGTTAATATAATACTCATAAGTATTAGTACTAGAAAATCTTTAGAATAATAGTTATTCTCATAACCTTTATAAATAATTCAGTCTTTGCTCTCAAAACTTATTATAAACTATATTCATAATAAAACCTACCTTCTAGAGTATAGTTTGTAATATTTGGTACTCTCTCTATGAATCTTACCTATCCAGAGATTCCAGTCAACTCATTTATATTATTTTTGTTTATTATTCATTTTATTATTTTAAGGATTAGCTATCCTTGAGATATTAGTTACCTAATTAATTAAATAGTTTATAAGTACATATTACTCTTTTATTGAACTCCTAATTAATCTATATCTCAGTGAATATAACAGAGAAGACTCTTGGAAATTCTCATCTCATATTAAACCATATAATTACTATTCTTACTATTTTTTTGCCAACAAAAATTCAGATAGAAGATTTGTAAATTTTCTTATCTAGACTCAGGATTATCATGTGATCTCACACAACAAACTCTTACAGGAACTCTTTGATAATATAATATAGCAAAATTTTATATCAAATTAACTTCAAAGAGAAATTATCAAGTTATTAAACATCTTCATATTTGAAATTAAAATTACAGTTAAATAACAGATCTATTTGGTGAATAGTATTCTCTTTATTCTTGAAGAGACAGATAATTTTGAAACTCTCTTAATCAATCAACTAACAGAATCAGAATATGAAAGTAATAGTTCAGAAGATTCTAAAGAACTAATAGTTATAATTAAACAAATTCAATCTCAGAAAACTTAATCAAAAGAAGAAATTACTATGTCAAATAGAATGAATAGTCTTATTCAAGCTCTTAGAGAACTTACTCAATCTATAAAAATTTAAAGAATGAAGAAGATTCTTATTTCAATTTGTAAATTTAAGGGTAATGATCAAGATTCAGTTGAATGGTTACATAACTTTGAAGTAGTCACAAAAGCTAATAGAATTACCAATGACAGAAAAATTGAGATAGTAAGAGGATATCTAGGAAGACCAGCTGCTATCTGGTTTGACCAACAATCTATAAGTGATACTCTTAGATTAAGTGGATAGACAAATAAAGAGCATGATGATCATGACTTTACTCATTAATTTATTCTTAAATTCTGTTTGTCTCATAAGGTATAACAATAGCAAAATGAATTGGAATCTCTAAAGCAAACTGAAACCGTAGAAGAATATACTAATCAATTCATGAAACTAGAAAGTAAAGTAGATTCAAAGAATAATTATTCAGAAGAATACAAGATTCAAATTTTCAAGAAAGAACTCAAACCAGAAATTCAAAAGTAAGTTAACTTGAATGCTGAAGATAATATGAAAAGTATTATTGAAATTGTTAAAAATATGGAGAAAGCTAATTCAGATTCACTCAAATAAACCTATCACCAAACTCAAGCTCAGCCAACTGGTGAATGGAGTGTCCTAGCTAAGATCTTGTAAGATTTGATCAGTAGGTTAGACCATGTAGAATCTGACAAAAGGTATAATAATAATAATAATAATAATAATCAGCAATAAAATCAGTCAAGAGATAGATCTTTTATTATCTGTTGCAGTTGTAGAGAAAAAAGACATATCAGTAGAGTTTGTCCAAACAATGTTCAATTAGTAAATCAGCCACCTAAAAATCAAAATATCTCACAAAACTAGAATAATTAAAATCAGAATAATAATAATAACAATAATAATCAGCAGAATTAGAATACCCAAAACCATAATCAGTAATCCAACAATTCACAAAATCTGAATACTACTTTTCTTCTCACCCAAATTCAGAATTTAATAGCTCTTTACAAGTATCTGGTAATGATTCATCTAGTGATTCATCTACCTAATCTAGTTTCTCATTACTAGCAACTCATGATTATCTTGCTAAAGAAAGAAAATATCAAAGAATTGTCAAAGAAGAAGAAGAAAATAAAAAAGAAAATGAAGTTATCCAATCTTTATCTGAAGTACCTGAAAAAGACAAGACCAACTTGGAGAAAAAGAAATGAAAAAAAGAAAGAGCACACCTTCCAATTCTAGTCAAACATGCAGAAACTTATAATATACTTAAAGATTTGGTCTTATAGAAAGCCAATATTACCATTGTATAACTCATCAAAACTTCATCTGAACAAAGAATTCAAATATCAAAAGGAATGAGAAAAGAATCACAGAAGAAACTCAAATGAAAAATAATATTCATCCAAAAGATCAAAATAATCTTAGCCTGGTATGAAGCCAAAGTAGAAAAGACTCCTGTAGACTTGATTATAGATACTAGAGCATCAGGATATATCATCAGTCATGAATTTCTTAAATGATTAGAAATGAAGATTCAATGAAAATCAAATATTTCCATATTTGATATTAATGGATATTCCAAGCAACCATTAAGAATTATCAATAACTTTCTTATCATCATTGATAGAATTGTAATTCCAGCTGAAGTGGATATTACTGAAGCTTAAATCTACAGTTTTGTAGTAGGTATAGACTGGTTGAATAAGATTAATACCAAAATTGATCTAAAGAAAAATATAATAATCTTTGATTAGAATGGAGAGGAAGAAAGAGTATTAATCAAATTTATCTATAGATAACAAAATACTATACTTAAAGATAGTAATGATAATACAGAAATATTCTTTAGTAAAACTTCTGATAATGAGTTTGAGATCAAAGATCAAAACCTAGAAGAATATAATTTTCTATAGTAGATATCTGACAAATCCTGAACTCAGATTCATACTTTATCCAAATGATTCAATAATATAGACTTTGAAAAAGTTTCCTACCTGACCATAAACTCAATTCCTAAAATAGAAATATTAAAATCTTTGAAGAAGAAATATAAGTTAAAGATATCATTCTCACCTGAAAAGAATATTCGAAATTGGAAAGAAGATTTCAGCAGATTCACTAACAAAGTTCTCAATAAACTTTTGACTGGAGAGGTCTTGCAGCTGAATATTAGTATTGTCATAAATTATCAATACCCAAACATGAATGCCCTCAATGTTTTAATGATCTAATTATCTGGATTAATATCAAAATGAATACTCCAAATAATCTATTAACAATTTTACCATAGAATAAAACTAAAGACTGGTGATTAGAAATAAAACATACCCAAGAATTAGAGAAGATATCTATTACTGAAGAAAAATTCTTTTCTAAAAATGAAGCCCTATGAAAATTGAAGCTAGAAGAAAGAATAGTTAAATGTTCATATTATAAATACTTTATAGATAATGAAACTATATCAGAAGCAAGAGATGGAAATGAATCTGGAAAGTAATACTGTTCTGATTGCTTTACTTAACAATAACTTAATTTACCTGCCTGTAATTACTGTGGACTTTGAGATGAAGCTAGACACTTTCTTGAAGTAATCTGGAGATATAATAATATTAAATATTTTTATGACTACACTGAGCAATATGTATATATATTTAATCATGGTAATTGGTGAAAAAATAACGGCACTATCAGAAAATTGAAAAGTGATAGTAATCTGTTAAATATTTACTAATAATGTAATGAAATTGAAAAAGTAATACTTGCTAGATATATCACTGAATATGATGAAAAAGAAGAGATGCAATACATTACCTATAATGAATTTAAAAAAGCATCAGCTCAAGAAATTTTTCTAGTTATCTATCAACAATTATCTCCATCCTGAAGAAAACAACTTGCTCAATTAGAATATATTAATATAAAATTCTGTAATGAATATTTGATTTCTTGTGATTTAGATATTTGTAAAGATTGTGTATGATCTGAACAGGCTGAGAACTACTAAAAGAAAAATATCCAGAACCAGAAAAAGAAAAGAAAGTTGAAGATAGTAATTATGATTCAATTGAAGAAATTCTAAATAAATATTATATAGTATCTGAAGATTATGAAGATAAAGAAAAAGAAGAAGAATAACTCGAAAAAAGTTAGCAAATTTAATGATCAAAATTTATAATAATGAAGATAAAAAAAATGCCTGAATGAGCTCATGAACATGATGTAGGCTTTGATTTTAGATATCCTAAAAAAGACAATCCTGGTTTAGTCTCATCAAATAATTATGATTGATCTTTATTTAGTAATTGAAATTCCTATAGGAATTGTTTGTCAACTAATATTCTGATCATCATTGATCAAGAAAGGAATGAAAGTTAAAGAAGGAACTATTGATGCTGGATATACTGGAAATATTGAAGTTTTTTTGTACAATAATGCTAACAAATCTTATGAGATTCAATCTAATAAACAAATTGCTCAAGTAATCTTTTTACAACTTGCCCCAATTGAAGGAATAATAGCTGTAGATACCAGAGAAGAATTAGGAGAATCATTTTGTAAAACTCAAGAATTTGGATCAACTGGAAAGAATAAAATGGAAGTGTATTTTTTAGATAAAGAAGAAATTACAAAAATAGTTGAACAATAAGAATTAACACTTGGACAACAAGATATCTTATATAACTTGTTACAAGAATACAAAGATATTTTTGTATCAGATCTAAATAAACTTGGATAAACTAATATTATTCAATATTTAATTGATACTGAAAATGAAAAGCCTATTTGTTAAAAGACTTACAGAGCAACTCTACCTGATCAAGAATTTATTCTTGATGAAATCTAATGAATATTAGATACAGATATCATCCAAAAATCTAATAGTCCCTGGGTCTTATCTATTATAGTAATAGCAAAGAAAAATAACAAGAAATGATTTTGTGTTGATTACAGAAAACTCAATATACTCATCAAGAAAAATGTCTATATTTTATTATGAATTAATGAAATGATAGATAATCTTAGAGATATGAAATAATTTTTATCTATAGATCTTACATTTGATTACTGGCAGATTGAAATGGAACCAGCCAGTATTAAAAAGATAGCTTTTATTTCAAGAGAATATTGGTAAATTTAATAAATATTAGATCAGCAATAATCAGTAAATATGCTGATTATCACTGATTTTTTGATTACACCAATCTAAGATCTGTGCAGAACTCTGAAAATAGAAATTTCAGAGAAGTATAACCTGAAGAAATTGTAATGATTAGTATAATTACAGATTGTTACAGTTCTTTGAATAGAAATTAAATAGATAAATGATAAAAGATTAATTATATGTATTATCATTTATTTTTTTTCTTTAAAGTTTACTACAGGTGCAAATTTGACTTTAAAATTCTTCATCTATTAGTTTTTCAAAACATATATTTATTTAACAAAAAAAGATTTTTTTTGTCAAATCTCAGTATAATATGTACCTCTTGTTCTATAGATTCTATTAGAATTATATTATACTCTTTGGTATAGTATAGATGAGAGCAACCATACTTTTCTGACTCATTTGGCACAATATCATATCAATGAACTATAGTAAGGTTATATGGGTCCTTTGCTGATTCTCAAAAAAACTGTAGAAAGAGCAGTACCTTTTGGAAGAAAATATGAAGGTTAATTTATTCAAAATTACTAAATTTGAAATTATATTTTACTATTCTTCAAGTTATATTTATCTTTCTGTATCAAGTATCTTCATTTGATCTATAATAACTTTGATCTTCAGTTAAAGTTATTGCAATATTACTGAATCACTCTTTGTCATGAAAATTTTCAGATGTTCTCAGAATTTTATCACTTTCTAAATAAATCATGTCATAAACTTTTATACAAAATTTTTTACTTTCAGACTCTTGTGAATATATATCAAGAAATATATCTAGCATAATAATTATGTATAATAATTCTTCAATGAAGTTTGGATGTGATAGACTCTCCAAATTCTTTAATAAAACCACTTTTGCTTCAATAGTATCCAAAGGTAATTTTCATAATATCTTGTCAAATCCCATAGTTTTATGATAAACTGTCTTACTTGTCATTAGAACTAATTCTTTGCACTTTACCTGTAAGTATAGTTTAGAATTCAATCAGGACTTTTACTTGATATAGAAATTAAATTTAGAATAATCTTCTGAAATTTGATTGGCTTCACTACATTTTTTGAGTCTTTTTACTTATATATTCTTTGTAAATTTTCACAATATTTATTCAACACCCAAAATTATATAAGCATATACTAAAAGACATTTACTTTCAATAATCTATAATAATCCACTTTGGTTAATTAACATTAAAAAAGTAAATGAGTTCTTAAAAGTTAAGAACTATTATGAACTATTACTAGCAAGGGTGAAATGATAAAATATTATCTGACTATATTTCAACTTTGAAAATTTTTTCATAGTATCTATTAAAAAGCATACCAGTACAAAAAACTCCCATATTTTTTTGCAGATCTGATTGAAACATACAGTGAAATCAGATTGAAATTATGTGAGACAAAGAAGTCACAAAGATGATAATATACTAGTACTCAGGACACAGCCTAATAACTCATATTCTATCATGATTATTTTTCTGAACTTTCCAATTTTCATTCTTCTTTAGATTCTTATTCACTTTGTGAGAGATATTATAACCAGATTATTATTACTGATCAACTTTCCCAACATTTAGCAGATTCCAGACAAGATAATAAAAAACTCTGATTCAGTACTAATGAAGATAATGTAAATATTCCTATTGATCACTCTGATATACTTGCAGAGCTTGAAAGAGTTAGAAAACTTTTGGAATATAACTAACAGAAAAATCAGCAAAAATCATAATTAATAACTGAACTCAATAATTAGCTAACTCAAATATGATAACAACTTGAGGATCAAAAGAATGAAATAGAAGAATTGAAGGAGTGATTACAAATAGTATACAATAATATGATTTCAAGTCACAGTCTGTATGAAGAGTAATAAAACTATATCAGAGTCTCATCAAATAATTGAATTCACACTATGACAATTAGCAAAAGTATATACAAGTAATTGTTAATATTACAGAGATTGAGTAAAAATCTTTATATAAGAATGTAAAATTCTTGATTAAAGATAATAACAGATTTTTATTAGAATGCTTATTACATTATATGCTATAAGATTAGCTTAATAAATATAATCAAGTTATTATAAAGTTTATTAAAAATCTAATTTATAATAATTTTAATATAGGTATTTCAAATACTGAGAAACTTTACAAATATGTCATAACTATTGATTTGATATATAGATCTAGATATGGAAAATATATCTTGGAAATGAATCTAATAGTGTTAGCTATAAAGTATTTTATCACATGATTAAAAATAATTATTAATATTGATAATTATATTACAAATTCAGAAAGTTATTCCTGTTTTTAAAATTGTTTAGAAGAATTATCTGATAGAGAGAAATGGTTATCTAAAGGACTCTTATTTTTTGCTTTTGATAATGAACAAAAAGGGCAGAAAAATTATCTCAATCATGAATATAATATAGTAATTTTTATACTATTACTAGTTTTATTGCTTTTAATATGAGTTTGCAAAATAATATTCAATATTTTAATATATCTTGGGCTTTCAGTTCTCTTAGTAGGTCATAATATAAATTTCTTTTCAATATTATATTAGAGATGTAAGAAGTTATAGATAAAGAATTATATAATTATCTTTCTAAAATTCTTAATTTATTAAATGAAGAAAAGTTATTCATGGCTAATATAATTGATTTTCTTATAGCTAATACTAGATTGAATAATTATTACAACAAACAGTATCCAAATTATAAAAAATAGGATATCAATAATTAAAAGCAAGTTTGTCCAAATTGTAGAGTATATCTATCTACATTAGTGAAATTGCCAAAAAAGCAAGTTACAGAGTTAGAAAAAGATAAATCAGATCAATTAACTCTATATAAATCTTATAAACTTGATGAAAAAACTAGATATTCTGTTCTATTCCAAATCAATATTACTCAGAGACTATTTACTGATCGAGAAGTTAATATTCCAGAAATCTTCATATCCGACCTTCTTGATATTAATCCTAATTCAACTGTGAATATTGAGAAAGTCCTTGTCATATCAAGCAAATATCTGAAATTAAAGAGAGAATATGTAAGTGGGTTACTATAACATGTGATGATATTTTATATTATTATACAATAAAAATAAGAGAGAAATATTCATGATTGATTCTCATTTCTGAACAGTTACATATAGAAATGAATAGCTTTAGGTATATGTCGAATTAAATTGATAAGTTCTAATATAAAGGTATGTTCTTTTAGTAACAAAATTTTTTATTTTAAAAGAGATATCAATCTCAAATAATTTGCAATATGCCAAGAATATAAAATAGAGAATCAACTTGCTTACTTCAAAAAATGTGATGATCATTACAAAGCTTGAGATTTGATTTGTCACATTTATTATCAAGTAACCACTATAGAATTGATGTGACCATATGTAAAGAGTCACTCTTATCCATCAGTAAAAGGATATTTGACTTGGATAAAAGGACAGACTGATGCACTTTACCAAATAAAATTTGAATAGATAGTCTTAAATTCTCTTTTTAAAGAAATTATTTATAATTATTAATTTCTATATTTATTTTCTATAGATATTTAGATATCTGCAAGCTGTAGTTAACTACAGAATAGCAGTCAGGATAAATAATCTATTACTTAAGAGAGCTGCATGAAGAGTTTTTTATCAGTATGATCAGGGTGATATCATCTAATATACTATTTGATAGAAGTTACAGATGAAGTACAATTGATGTGACTCAATCTAACTATATGAAATATTATAAAAATTAATAATATAGTCTCTCAATTGGAACTTTTTAACTAATATTAAGAGTTAGATACTATTTTAGAAGAAATAAATAAGATGCTAAAAACATTGATACCACCCATCCTACAAATATGCCACTGGAAGATTGCTACACATAATTGTAAAAAATTCTTACAGATAATTAAAATATTATTTCAATTACTAATATTTCATATTAATATTTATCATAATTATCAAAACTTAGTTGTGAAATAATTTTTTCAAAGTGATCAGATATAATGATCTTTAGACAGTTAGCCCAAGAATCTGGTTAAATGTAAATCCAGAGTGTCAAAGATTCTGAGCCTGCTTGAGAAAAGATAATTTTTTCAATCTGATAGATGGAAGAATTGAGTATAAAAACTTAGGAGATGAATATGAATTGAGTATAAAACTGACAAAATTTACTGATTTATAAAGAAAACTCAATAGGAATATATTATTGAAGTTTTCTGTAATAATAATTAAGCTTCTTTATTTAGGTGACCAATACTGATTACCAAACAAGAAGCAATTGCACAAGAAAATGATGCAAACTTATCCAAAGAAGAAATTATTTTGAAGATAGAAACTCTTCTTGAATAGATAAATAATAATATTCAGAAAAAATATGGCAGATTTAAGTCTAAAAGGTATGATGAGTTATTAAAAATATTAGAAAAGATAAGATTGTTATTCAAGTTGGATGATAATAATGAGTGATAGGCCATAAAATGTATTATGTAAGGAAATATCTAATAAAAATAGTACTTTGTATGGAAAATCTTAGAAGTATCTGGAATATTCTATGTCATATTTCTATATTATATAAGGAGTGATTGATCACATTCATATTAAGTAAAAGTCCTGACTGGAATTTATAACAAATTGATCACAATTGACATACTTGACTTACTACATTTATTATTTGCTACATGGCATTTTTTTTATTTGATGACTAGTATGGATTTTTCACATATGACTTGTGAAGTATTTCATATATTTCTATTGAGAGACTATTTAAGATATCATATTTATGAATTGTTAGAATCATGTGATTGTACTAACTATATAGTTTAGGAAAACTATATTCTGTAGTGGATAGCAATGAGAAGATTCTCTTAAATTTAGTTGACCAGTCAGTAATGAGAACCTGTATCCATTTTCAAGTCCATTATTAGTTCTTCAAAGTTTAATTGATTTTACTTTATTTTATCTTAAATTCTTTTAAATCATTTTCAGTAAATAACTCTCATCTACTCATTATATACATCCTACTAAACTTTGCATAAAGCATGCAGAGTTCATTGCAAATTATATTATTCCATGTGTCAAAGATATTATCTAATGTGAAAAGAGTAATTTTTATAATATATTGATAGTCTACAGCTGTCATCACTTTTATTTGACCCAATTTATCAAACAACTTTAACCCAGAAAAGTGAGAAATTTGATGGAGATGGCTATCAAAGTTGTTTAATAATTCTGTTTCTCCAACTTTCTTCAAAATATCTTGGATGAAGTTTAATTAGTATTTAAAGAGACCAAGATTGATATAATGCATATGATCAGGTATGCAAACTTCATAAATATTTAAGTTTCTATAATAATTTAACAATTTTAATTTAATTATAATTCAAAATTAATTGTAGAAGAATTAGTATTCAAACACTTACAAGAACTTCCAGAATGTATTTTCAATATTATATATGAAAAAATCCTTGCTCTAACTTTTATTTATAATCTGTTGCATGTTTTCTGATATTCTAAGATTTGTATCCTCTGATACAAGATTTATATTATTGAGATTATCCTACAGAATCATGCAGATATGATATGATATTTTGCACCTTGCTGATTTATATATTGCGGTCATATTATCAGCTTCAAGTATATCTGCAAGAAAGACTGAAATATGTACTACAAAAATTACTAATCACCCCTGTACTCCAAAATATAATTTATTAGATTTTTCCACTAGAGGATCAAGCATAAATTTAAAGTATTTGTGATATACTTCATGTTGCAAGTTTTAAAAATCTTTAGTAATTTTTATTATTGAGTCTTGAACTTTGAGCAAAAAATCCAAAAGAACTTTAACTTCTGATTTATTTTAAAGCCAATTTGAGAAGTTGCCAAGTATTAAAAATACAGGATGTCCTGATATCTTGCCAAGACCATTAAAGATAGTGATATCTGAATATAGAATAATTAACAATAGACAGTGTAATAGAGGAAGTATCTTTTCAGTCTCATGCCACTAATCATATTTATACTGTTCTCTAAATACTTTTATTTCAACTTCACCTTTCTGGTAATTACTTAATGTTTACTGATTTATTAATTTTGTTAATGATATTACAGTAATTAAAAACTTATCATCTTCTTCTTTTTTAGAATGCTCTGTTGGTTAAAATTATCTATTATTCCTGATTGTTATAGAAGCATTTAGATAGCTTGAAAAATTGGATGATAATAGAGAATAAAAGTGATGTTAGAGAAAGTTTTGATAATCTTTTCTTTGAAGTTGATTAAAGGTAATTTTATTTGGTTAAGATAATCTTTTTCATTTTTTATGAATTTGGATAATGATGATTTCTTTAGATTACTATGCTTATTAAAGAATTTAATTATTTTATTTTCAATCTTGTTTGAAATATTATTCTTTATTACCAATTCCATGAAGTCACAGTAAACATTATTAGACTATTATGCTAAGCATTCCAGTTCAATTTTTTCTTTAATAATCTCTAAAGTATTATTCAAAGTTGCATCTTGAAGATCTTTAGAATCAAAGCTAATATTTAGTAATGATTCTTCAGAACTTTCTTTTAAAATCTCTTCAGTAACTTTCACAGATAATATCATTTTTTCAATAACTTTCACAGGTAATATTATTTTTTCTTCAATATTTAGAGGTAATATCTTCATTTTATTATATTCTACTAATATTATCAGAAGAGATGATCTTGTAATTAGCATATTCCACAAATCTGCATCATGCTCTGGTCTTTGTATTGGCTGAGATAATTATGATCTTTACAAGATATAATCTATTGGTCAAGAAATAGTTCTTTTTTCATGATATACTGCATTAGCATGCTGTATCAGTTCACTGAAAGTTGTAAAATACTATTTGCAAATTTGACAACAATATTTAGCTATTGAATAACAGATTTTTATCAGAAGTTAAGTAAATTTATATATTAATTGAAGGGAAATAAAACTTTGATTTATTTTCAAG
>CAJVPS010000986.1:0-18238 GCA_910591765.1 Ambispora leptoticha | reverse complement strand
AACAAACAGTGTTATTTGCAAAACGACTGGGGATCACATGATGTCCGGTGACTTTTGATAGGCCACTGTACATGTACATTATATGGCAAACACTAATAAAGTAATACATATATATGTAGAATCAGATAATGAAATCGAAGAGTTTATTCAATCGACACCTAAAATTGAGAGAATAACTTTCAAAGAGTTTACTAATATTGAGAAAATTGCCAAGGAGAATTTGGTGAAGTGTACAAAGGTGGTTGGAATAAGAAATGGGTTGCATTAAAGTCAGCCATGACAATAAAAGAAATATTGCATGAGGTAATTAATTATCAAAGATGATGTCTAGATAAGTATACGAAACCTATTTTTGTAGTTATTTATTGACCTTTAGTTTTAATTCTATAATAATAACTCAATGGAGGCTATAAATGTGCAAAAAGACGGTAAAAAAATTATTATTTAATTTAATATCTATAATGATCTTAACTTTTTGATTCAAATTAACGATTTTACTTGCGTTTTACATTTTATTTACCTAATCCATTATTTTACCCTTTATTTTACATTTACATTTTAATTTTATTCATTTTTAATTAACTTTTGAATTTATTATATATTTTTTTTATTAGATATTAATCTACTACACGCATATTTAATGTAATTTCTTACCATAAAGGTAATAGGTAAGAAATGATAAGCCCTCCTTTCTTTTTTATTTGTTTAATTTATCCTTTTACTTTCACTTACATATAAATTTCCATATTATAAAGCCTATATAATAACACACAATCTTTCAAATG
Source organism: Ambispora leptoticha (assembly GCA_910591765.1). NCBI lineage: Eukaryota > Fungi > Glomeromycota > Glomeromycetes > Archaeosporales > Ambisporaceae > Ambispora > Ambispora leptoticha. The sequence continues at coordinate 17,453 of CAJVPS010000986.1, read as the reverse complement.
GAGAATACTTTTTAGTTTCCCCGCTGTCGCCGTGGTGATCTGCGTCATTGTCTACGAAAGCAATTCACCAGAATAACATGGAATGATCGCATACAAGTACTATATGATATTTGTACCCATCTTCAGTTATTCATTCACAAGGTATTATACATGGTGACCTACATCCTGGAAATATTCTTCGATTAAGAAAAGAGCTTACTACAATTTGTGATTTTGGTGCTGCAATCAGACAAAATTCTACTAAGGAAAAAGGCCAAATATTTGGCGTGATGCCATTTGTTGCGCCAGAGATTTTCTGAGGAGAGGCTTTCAGCATGACATCAGATATATATGCATTGGGAATGGTCATGTGGGAGTGATGAAACCGCCATTCGGTAAACGTCCTTTCGATGTTAATTTAGCTTTTGATATCTATGATGGATTACGACGAGAATTACCTGGCTTTTATCGAGGCTTTATTGTGCGTTGTTAGCATCATAATCCCTCATAAAGACCAACTTCCAAAGAGATGTGCGACATCGTTGAAAAATAATATCGGGGCGAAATTACAGAAACGGAAAAACAACAAATAGACGCTGCAGAGAAGTTTAGGATTGCAAACGCATCTAGTTATGATTCCGAAGAAAGTTACACGACACATCCCTTGGCAGTTTACTTGAGTAAAGTTTTGCCGAAAGTGGATCAGGAAGATTGGTATTTTTCAATAATCTTTGTATACTTTATTTCAATCAGACTAATAAATATTAATTAAAATTCAATAATGACTCACGTATCTGTTTCTAAGTATAAGTGATATTAACCTTTCAATTTAATTAAGAATTTGTATAGAATATTAGGTTCTGCAAGTGTTAGTTTGTATGTTCCAAATAAAGGTAAAATCACTATGTTATTTTTATTTAAAATATTAAAATTTATATAAATACTTGTAGAATATGTAAGCACAGAATTTGCTATAGATATCAATGCCATATCAACAAACTTCAACTCATATGTACAAATGAAGTAAATAAAGGTATACTACAGTAATTTTTTTTACAATATTCATATACTATCACTAAACACTGGAAATTTTGGCCAAGGCATTCCAAGCACAATATGCCAATAGCTACAGGCAAATTGTTGTGCATTATTTCCACCAAGATGACACATACTTAAGGGAAGATAAAGTCAACAATTCAACCATTTTTCATGCACAGAGGGCGATCAAAAGTATGCGGACATTTTTTAAAATAAAAATTTCATATATAATACTATAGTAAAAATAAAATTTATTAAGTAAACATATTAATCAGATTGTCCTCATTAATTTTATGTAAAAAAATTATATATTAATAATTAATACTATATCCATTTGCAGCAATAACTGCTGTCAATTAATTTTTTATAATATTCTGGATAAATATCATCCCACGCACCTTCATCACACTTCTCATGTACTTGAATATTAGATGGTGGTGAATCACGACGACGCGCCATTGCTTTCATTTCTGCCCACATGTTTTCGATAGGGTTCAAAGTCGGGGCTTTGTGCCGGCCATTGAAGCACCACAATTTTGGCATCTTTACGAGCGGTCATAACGACGTTTGAACGTGAGTGGCTTCATATTTGGTGAATGTTTACTAAAAAAAACTCGGTGGCAGTTTTCATTATGTTATAAAGCGTTAATATTAAATGATGTGGAATGATCAGCATAATTTTGGCAAAACAAAATGTCCGCATACTTTTGATCGCACACTTCAAAGATCTTTTTGAATTTCTTGTTCTATCTTTTGTATTAACGATTCAACTTTTGAATTGTTCATAATTTCTATACTCCGTAGAAGCTCGTCACCAAAAAACAAATAAAGATACTTGCGAGCTTACATGTTGTATTAACAATAAAATCCGGCATTTGATGTGCTCAACGATCCGATGGCAAACATTGTAGTGAATTACATGTATCAAACTGTATAACCCTTGATTGAGGATCAGAAATTCTGTAATGGATGGTAAAATTCTTGGCCAAATTTAGCGAGGCATTGAATTTCAATATTCAACTCAGAATCGTTTTATCAATTCAGAAATAGTTCCTATTTTGAATATAGGAACTCGGGACTTTTTTAGGATTTTCAGTTTTGGAAGGAACATGCAACAAATTCTATATGAATTTCATGAATTTCGAGTATTCTTTCACTACAATTAATTCATATTGCCATCTTGATTTTAGAGATGCTGATAATGTATTTAGTCAACTGATAATTAAGATGTGCTTTATAAAGGCTCTGGATCATTTCACTTCTCATACTCAGTGACGAATCTTTATTATTTTGATCATATTCATTGTGTAGCATCCATACAAATAAAGAAGATTAAATGGATGTCATATCTTTGAAAACCCAGTACTTGCTGAAAGTTTACCAAAGACGTTAAAATTAAATGTAACACATGCAATTCACAAGGAATTCGGATACAATTGCTTTGAGCCAATTGATTAAATTTGACAACCGCACCTCCGACATGACCACTTATGTAATTTGCGTTATCAGAAAGAAAGGTAAGACATCGCGCAGTATCAAAGTTATATTTTATACAAGTTTCAATAAGCGCCTGACTAACTGTAGCAGAGTCAAAGATCTTTCGTTTCTAAAAGCACAAAATCTGACATATTCTTTGCTGAATTCCAAAACATAAAACAATTTACTAATATTTTTTTTATCCCAACCTGATTCATCTGTCATGATTCCGAATGTAAAGTGAACTGGTTAATTAGTTGGCTGAAATATGTTTACTACATATAACTCTGATACCTTGCGGTTCTAATGAATAATGATTGCTGCAGAAATCAAGATTATGTATTATATTTTGTTAAAAAATTAAAAACCATTTTCATACTAGCTGTTGCAGCAGTAAAAGACATCTGACCAATTTGAGAAATCTGCATGGTATGTTGATTAATGGTTTTTAAATGATTTGTTATTTCGTTACAAGTTTTCATGCAAATTCAGCTTGCACTTTTTAACAAGTGATTCAAGTACATTTTTTAATAGCAACTTTGATTTTGAAAAGAGGCATTTTTTAAAAAGATTCAGCTTTGAAATTATGAAACGTGAAAATTATTTTTTGAAGTTATTCTTGTTACACTTTTAACTTTTTTTATTAACAAAAGCAACTTCGAACAAAAGTCAATTTGAAACAAATTTTAGAATATAACAAAAGCAAAGTTTAAAAAGACCCACTATTAAAACTGTCTTAAAAGTATACGGTAAAACTCGAATATAATTTGATAAAAGCCTTTTACAATGTTATGGTTTATATTTTTCAGTTATAAAAGCCGATTCGTGACAAATGCTCATTTTTTTAACTAGAATTTATAGCAAAACAAAGAAGAAATTCTCACTAAGTAATATTTTAAAATATTAATTAATTAAAAATATTAAACCGTAATTTCATTTTGACTACACTTCATTAATTGTTTGATGCAAAAATTGTTCGAAAGTGGTCGTTAGAAATGACCTTGCTCGATTTTTTTTAACACTCTTTGCTAATAATTTGCTAGTCGATTTTGTTAATCAATTCAATCTTATGTATTTAATATTCAATTAAATAAATAAAAAAGATAAGTTTGTTTTAAAATACTAAAAGCAAATTTTAAACGAATAACCAAATGATGGAAAAAGAATTAAAAACTTCAAGTTTGTTAGAGAACAAAGAAATAAAAACCGAAACGTAGTTAGGTAAGAGTTAAAAATAATTTCATTAGTTATTTTTCTTCAAACCATACATTGTCTGTCTCTCAGACCTTCTAGGATTATTCTATATATACAGTTTTCGTTATTACATAACTATCTAAATTACAATTCGTTAATTACACGTTTAGCGGGTCATTAGAGCACAAATAAGAATTTTAGTAGGAATTTTCACAAAAAAAAAGGTAATGTATATTATAAAATAATGTAATGGAATTTAATGTAAAATTTATATGTAAAAGAAATGAAATAAGAAAAATTATTGTACGTTACAAAGATTATGGATCACGCAATAAGGGAGAACATACAAACTAAGAATTTTTGGTAGAATCTATAACGATAATCAATACCTTGGGCACGCAAGGTAAGAATTTAATAAGATATTTCTTACTTTTGGAGAAGCAGCGTTGATGTTATTACTAGATGTACAAGTCCAAGGTATATTAATGTTGATACATGTACAGTCGTCACATAAAGTAACGCCCGATTTGCATATGTAACAAAATAGGTAAATATATACATCGCGCGTTTTCCCATTTTTTGTTATTGTTGTCACTAATTTTTTTCTTCTTTTACTTTTAAACATACACTGGGTGAAATTTTTTTAGGTGTAAATATGATACCTGTCATATCAGTAGGCCACCTTTGACAAGGATAAAAATAGTAATTTTTATGAAGTTATGAGTGCCAAGAAAGTTGCAAGAAAAATGTGATGGAACCCAGTAAGAGTATAATGGTCTCTTGCCAAGTACAAAAGAAACTGGAAAAACAAAAATTTACCACTGTCTGAGATACCATAAGCTCATAATGATCAAGAAAAACATGCATATATGCAAGAAACTAAAAGACATCCTGAGCCATTTCATGACATTGGTAATAAAAAATCTGCGCAAAAACTTACCTGAAGATTCTTAAGATAATTTGATCCCTTTTCATAATATAATTTTCCATTGCAACTTGGCGCTGATTTACTCTATTTGAATTTATTTCATTTTTTTCCCTAATAGATCAAGTTTTATTTTTTTTTGAACATCATGTTTTCTCAAATCAAGAATAATGTGTTGTAACCTGATGATAGTGTAATAGTCTCTTGCCAAGTACAAAAGAGACAGGAAAAACAAAAATTTATCACTGTCTGGGAGACCATAGGCTTTTAAAAATCAAGAAAAAAAATGCACCAATACAAGAAGCAAAAAAAGACATTCTGAGCCATTTTACAACATTGGGAATAAAAAATTCATGCAAAAGCTTATCTGAAGATTATCTAAGGTAATTTGGTCCCTTTTCATAATATAGTTTGTTCATTGATTTGAGAGAACATGATGTTTCAAAAAAATAAAACTTGATCTACATTAGGGAAAGAAGCCATGAATAGAATCAAATAGAGAAATCAATGAATATTGTGTTCTCATGACCCAAACTTCATAGAAATGTCCCTAAGCCATCGGGGAACAATATTCTAAAGTGTATAAGCTTCCCAAGGATCGCGAAAAAGCTCAAGACTACTCTGAAGGAAATTCGATGTGTTGGCTTTTTAGGAGGTTGTAGGCTCAATGTCTTGAGAAATCAAAGCGATATTAGAGCCATATGAAGAGCTAATAATGTATTAGCTAGCGATAAAAATATTTTTATATTCATAAGACAGAAATAAAATAATGCCGAAATTTTATTTTTTAAAAAAATCGGGCGTTACTTTCTGTGGCGACTGTACATGTATACGCATATTTGCCCATCACTAATTAATAATTAATTTGTAACCATTGATTCATCTAGTGCTTGCATTTTAAGTTAGGGCGCATTACATTTTATCATGTTGTATAGTTTGTTTTTGAGGGCGTCAACAATGAAATGTTTGTTATTTGGGTATGACATAGCTATTTTTCCACCCTCTATTTATTAATTTACTGTTCTTATCATGAGTTTTATATATATAAATGTAATTTATATGTATTTAGCTTACATGTTATTTTTCTGAAAATGCTCAACGAACGTTAACACGACCTGTTTGTTCTAAGCGGAGGTGATCATCAAAAAAAGCGCGTTAATCAACATTCAACTAATTTTTATTAACATTAAAGCAAAAAATAGCTACCAATTTCTTTTGATGAATCCGAATATTGCTCTAAAGTCAAATCGTCTCTTTTTAGTTTGCTTCGATGTTTCGTCATCAATTTGTCGATTTTCCCAGTATCTTCAATCTCGTGTGTTATACTAATGTCGAAATCTGCTTTTTTAATTAACAAAGAAATTAATGAATTAAATAAATATTTGATATCAATATTACTGAATATACTCGTAGTATACATGTGTTTAATAATTTTACCTTCATTTGCATCGTTAGATATATATAAGTTGACGTTTGCTGATTTGGTATCGATATCTATATAATATTCCTACAAATAATTTATATAAACTAGTATTTTAATAAAAAAAAAATTGGTATATATAATGCATCACCTTCATTTGGATCATACAAGCTAACACTTGTAGAAATACTATTCGATGCAAATTCTTGATTAATTGAAAGGTAATATTTAAAATAAAACATACCTGTGTCGATTGAAATTTTTTTTATTAGCTTTACAGGAATAGATTATATAAAACAATATTGAAAATACCAACCTTCCTAAATCCACTTTCGCAAAACTTTGCTCGTGTGTAACTTTCTTCGGAATCATAATTGGATGCGTTTGCAATCTAAACTTCTCGGCAGCGTCTATTGTTGTTTTTCCATTTTTGTAGTTTTGCCTCGATGCCATTTTTAACGATATTGCATATCTCTTTTAGAAGTTGGTCTTTGTGAGAGATTATGATGCCAACAACATACAATCAAGTCGCAGTAAAAGCCAGGTAATCCTTCAGGTAATTCTGGTCGCAATCCATCACATATATCAAAAGCTAAATTAACATCGAAAGGACGTTTACCGGACGGCGGTTTACCGACGCACCACTCCCACATGACAATACCCAATGCATAAACATCTGATGCCATGCTGAAAGTCTCTCCTCGGAAAATCTCTGGTGCAACGAATGGCATCACAACAAACATTTGGCCTTTTTCCTAGTGAAATTATGTCTGATTGTAGCACCAAAATCACAGATTATGATAACATCTTTCCTTAATCGAAGAATATTTCCAGGATGCAGGTCACCGTGTATAATACCTTGTGAATGAATAAACTGAAGATGAGTATAAATATCATATAGTACTTGTATGCGAACATTCCATGTTATTCTGGTGAATTGCTTTCTTAGAGAACGTCGCAAATCACCTCGTCCGACAGCAGGGTGAACTAAAAAATATTCTCTATTTGGAGTATTGTGTGTTATTACATAGACTTTATAGTGTCGAAAACTATATATAAATGAAAAATAGAAGGATAAATTAAACAATAAAAAGAAAGCAGGGCCTACATTTCTTACCCATTATCTATGTTAGATAAATCGTAAGAAATTACATTAAATATAGTAGATTGATATCTAATAATAAAGTATAAAATTATTATAATGAATTTAAAAAGTGGTCAATTTCTTACCCAAAATGCAAAAATAAATCATTGATTTCTTACCAGCTAATAAAGGATGGTAGAATAATAGATTAGTTAAATTAATTAATCTCAAAATAAAATTAAATGAAAATTAAAATAAAATCGTTGATTCTTACAATCTAAATAAAGAATAGATAATGGATTAGTTAAATATTGAATAAATTAAAAAAATAAAATCGTTGATGTCTTACTAAATTTAAAATGTAGTGAAAATAAGATCTTTGATCTTTTACTCCCTAAATAAAGGATAGAATAATGAGATTAGTTAAATAAATTAATATCAAATAAATTTAAATGAAAATGTAAAATATAATCGTTGATTTCTTACCATCTAAATGAAGAATATAATTAATTAACTAAATTAATATCAGATAAAATGAATGTAAAATAAAATCGTTGATTTCTTACCAGCTAAATAAAGGATAGAATAATGGATTAGTTAAATAATTAGTATCAAATAAATTTAAGATGAAAATGTAAAATAAAATCATTGGTTTCTTACCATCTGAATGAAGAATAGGATAATGAATTAGTTGAATAAATTTAAAATGAAAATGTAAAATTGAATCATTGATTTCTTACTATCTAAATAAAGGATAAAATAATGAATTAGTTAAATAATTAATTTCAAATAAATAAAATCGTTGATTTCTTACTACCTATATAATGGATAGTATAATGGGTTAGTTAAATAAATTAAATTTAGAATGAAAATGTAAAATAAAATCGTTGATTTCTTACTCTCTAAATAAAGGATAGAATAATGGATTAGTAAATAAATTAATATCAAAAAATTTAAAATGAAAATATAAAATAAAATCATTGATTTCTTACAAACTAAATAAAGAATAGAATAATGGATTAGTTAAATAAATTAATATCAAATAAATTTAAAATAAAAATGTAAAATAAAATCGTTGATTTCTTACCATCTAAATAAAGGATAGAATAATGGATTAGTTAATAAATTAATATCAAATAAATTTAAAATGAAAATGTAAAATAAAATCGTTGATTTCTTACAAACTAAATAAAGGATAGAATAATGGATTAGTTAAATTAATTAAATTTAAAATGAAAATGTAAAATAAATTCGTTGATTTCTTACTCTCTAAAATAATGGATAGAATAATGGATTAGTTAATAAATTAATATCAAATAAATTTAAAATGAAAATGTAAATAAAATCGTTGCTTTCTTACCAAAATAAAAGATAGAATAATGGATTAGTTAAATAACGATAAATGAACATCACTGTACCTATATCATTTTAAGACTTTAGCCCAAGATCTTATAAGCATAGGCAAGAAAAGAACAGAAGAGTAAACAAATGAATTATCTTACCAAAGCCTATGGCCAAATTATTTTTTATAAATATGTCTATTTTTTCACATGCGCATGTATTCGTGAGGATAATATCGTATATTGATATCCTAGCTGTATTTATCACCCCACTTTCATAATATTGCGAAATTCATCTCTATGAATCATTGAATAATTTCAACGAGCTTGCCTTTTTGTTTTTGATATTGATATTATTATTTGGAACTGAAATTATAACTATTAGTGTAACCCTTCTTGATCTTTTTAAACGCCATCTTTTCTGAATCCTCGAGAGTATGTTTTCTGTCCTGTTGAAAGAGATTCCAGGTGAAAACATTTTTTTGATGGGTCACCACAACAGCTATTATATTACTTGGTGTCCAGGTTAGTGACCCTTCGGATTCTTGGATGACAGAGTGGTCTATGATCATTTGATATAATTAGTTCATTTATTTTTTTTGTTAAAGTATAGCCAACCAAATATTTATCAGTCATGTGAAATTAGATTACATGTTCATAAATTTCAGTAATCTATCTATAATTATATTACAGTGAGATTTGGCTAATCACTTATGGTATTGCTGTGGCTACATATGAATAGAAATCACTTTGCTATCCTTAGTAAAATCTATGTGTTTGTTAATGGTGTGCAAGTCTGCTTTATCTTTTGTTATGACTATGTGGTTGCAAGAAATGAATACATGTTCTTGATTGGGTATGTCACATGAATAATATGTGTCTATTTGATTTATATGGAGATGATGGTATCAGTTTGATATACTCTCTTGAGTGAGAAGTAATGTTTGTTGTTGTGTTGATTGCTCAGATTTTTTTTAAGTATGTTGTAATATTGTTTTTTTTCCCATATGGTTTGGTAATTGCATCAGGATAACCAGAGATTAAGCCATGTGAGAAGGATAGCTTTTAATAGCAATTTTATAGCCTCATTTTTTGGAAGCTCACTTAGTTGTGCAATTTTGATTACTTGATAGTGGATTAAGTCTTGGAAAAATTATTGAAAACTTTGCAGATTCAGAGAATTATTGGAGCTTGTGGTGTTGATTTGTTGCTTCTTCAATGTTGAAGCTATTTTTCCTGCCAGTGTGCATTAATATCGGACATTATGCTTTTATTTTTGTAAAGACTAGATGAATATGTTGGCGATGTTCTTCAAATGAGAATGAATGGATGGTAATATCATTAATATAAACTACCACAAATTTCTAATATATGGGTGTAATATGGTATTCATTAATCGCTGGAATGTGGCTGGTACATTGGTAAGACCAAATGACATTTGACGTGATAGCTGTTAAGCTGGACAGGTCCAAAAGTGGTCTGTGGTCTCATTGGCGTGTTGACACATTTTACAGATGGCATTTTTGTATATGTGCGGTTTTAGGGTATATAAGTAGTGTGCTGTTAGGAGGCATTGTGAAAGCTTCGTAGGATAAATGTGTGCAATGAGGCAGTTTTGGAGGAGGTATACCCCGAGGATATTCTACCATCAATATGCCACGCTACCCAAGTTGCGGTCCAGTCATATAATTAGTTTATATTATGCATTTTATCAGCATTATATATAATCGTACATAAATACATCACCGATCAAACTTCATATCCAGTAATCACGAATTGGGTCTATATAATTTCTTCTCTGTCACCTGGATCTCTAAAATAATAAGATTAGTGTTTGTTACATCATCGTCAAAGAATCAAAAAGAATATTCACAGTCGCTTGTTACTGTGACCACGAAGAGCTTTCGATTCAATATTTCGTATTTTCTATTCACCATAAATTTCCCAGGACTCGACATACGTAGTAACATCTGAAACTGGGAAGAACGTTCAATGGCAGAAACCATGGACAAGGGGAGCTTTTACACCTAATGTCAGCGTAACTCAGTGTGAATGGATAGGGTGAGTTTCTCACTGTTATTTGTTGAGCCGTTGTATCCGTGATCCTCATTCCTTAAATTTCTTTCTTCCCTTCGTGAAGGATGTTATATAAATTATCATATTAATTATCCCAAAGCAATTTTGATTTTGGTTGAATAATTAATAAAAACTGACAAAGAGCAAAAAATTAAAAATCTCATGAAGTTTTTTGCTCTCTTAAATATTAGCATCTCGTCAAACGTTGTGTGTGAAACCAGTCAAAAGAACTAAGAAAATACTAAAGTCATAAACGTTGTCTCACCAAAGTAATGATTGTGTGTAACAAAGTAGAAAAAAGTAATTATATTATGATTCACCAGGTTGTCCTATTGGTTATCATTTATTAGCCAATAAGAATTCGCGGATTTTTTCTAACAACCAATAAGAATGTATAAATTTTTGAACAAACCGGCAAAACAAATAATTGAAAATGACGGGTGTTCTCAACTCTTTAAACTAATCTTCCTTAAAGATTACAGTAGAGTTCTTCTGGAATCGACAAAAGCAACTGAATCAAGAACGGAGGTTTCGTCAAAATATTTCATCGATATACGTTATAATCAAATAACTGCGGTCGTCAAAAACCCATTAATATTGGTTTTAATTTTATTAATACATAAAGTTGCTGACAGCAATCATGTCCGACTCCTAATTGCCAGTCTGAAGTGCAGTGGTGAACAGTAAAAATTAACAACTACTATAATTAACGCCCCAATTTTTGGGTATGGTGTCACGCGAAATAACTAATAAAATTGCGACTTCAGTTAATGTAGAGCAGCATTAAGTTTTGGTTTGATTTTGCGCGAGGTGCAAAAAATTTTATGAACTAATATTAGAAAATGAATCAATGAGCATGATTGGTCAAGATTATTAATATTATATATGTAGAAAACGGGTCTGTTACGAAATCCTAAGAGATCGAAAGTCCGAAAGATCGAAATTCCGAATGAACGACCTCCCGAATCATGAACGACATCCCGAAAAATCGAATTCCCGAGTGAACGACATCCCGAAAAATCGAATTCCCGAATGAACGACATTCCGAATGTACGAAATCCTGAATGAACGATATTCCGTGATAATCTTAGTATTTCATGGGGATACATGTACTATACTTTCGGTGTGTCGTTCATTCGGGATGTCATTCATTTGGGATTTCAATCTTCCGGGATGTCGTTCACTCGGGAATTCTTGATTCGGGATGTCGTTCATTCGGGAATTCGATCTTTCGTGCTTATTAACGTTCGGGATTTCGTGGATGTCGACCGTTACCGGTATAAAATCTATGGTTAATTTTTACAAATCAGCCAATCTTAGGCGGCAACCAATGCGTGGACAATAATCAGCGATCAAATTTTTATGTCGGTATTTGTCGTCATGCAATGCAAAAGAAAACAAAAACAAAAAAAGGAAAATAAAAAACATTCATCCAGTTAAGAAATTTACGAAGCACTTCCTTATATGAGTCCAAAAGTCATACTAAAGGAGCAGATAATTATAGTTATGGAATGGCTAGTCTACGAAATTGTAACAAGATATACATCCTCGTATTAGAGATAAATAAAGGAGTACCAGGATTTTCAAAATTTATTGTTGAAAAATGTTGGGATCCTATTCCCAACTGCAGAGGAACTTTAGACTCTATTTATCAACTTTATCCATTTCAGTAAAGATTGGAAACTGAATAATTTACATGAGCAGTACTACGATTCAAAAAAAGTGGAGGAATTGAATAGCATGTTAAAGAAGAAAGCAGAAAATTAATGAAGAGATGAAGTCACAAAAAGCATCCCTGCGAATACAAACAAAAAGCAAGAAATTCACTCAATCTACACCAGTCGAATTTTTACCAAATGACAATCTAGATTAATTTAAATATATCAAATACATGTATTTAAGTTCTGAGAGTGTTACTTTGCATATCCCAATGAAGGCAAAATTAAATTTACATCATTTTTTTAATAAAAAGATTGTGTTACGCATATTTTACTACATGTAATTGGATAAAAATCATGATAAGATTAATAATGAACCAATAAAAATTCATTCATATGATTAAACTGGTTCGGGTTTCAAGTCATGATCTAAGTTGCAATTTGAACTTTGTTAATGTAAAGTCACTAAGTGAAGTCAAATCATTAAAAGAATGCGTAACATCAGATATGTAATTATATTTTATTTAAATTCAGGTTTACTTCGCGAGCAAAATTCACCTACAAATTATTAAAATGAAATCGAGGAAACGGCGCAACATCACAAATGCTATCGGTTTTAAGGCATACGCCGTACTTTATTAATTAATTATAAATATTCACATTTCATTTACACAGCTTTCCATACTTTCTCAATAAATACATGTATATTATATCGAATGATGTATGTGGATCAATGGCTAAATCGTATCAAATGCTTGCATACATTCTATATCGATATAGTTAATAAACTATAAATTTAATTTTTCCCGGTAATGTGATCAGATTTAAAATAAGCATCTTTCTTTGTATGTGCTATTTATCGTTATTTTAATTATATTAATGATTGTTGTTCAAAATCTCCAATTACATGCACATGTACAACGTGTTAACCAATCGTAATTTTCTTAGAAACACATGTGTATGCATGATACTGTGTAATTAGGAAATTTCCCCGATAGTACTTTTTACGGTTAAGGTTTATACATGTATGATTAAAAACTAAAGACGTATCTTCATTACTTGTTTCTTTTGAAGTTTATTTGATTTTGACATTCTTTTTCCATACTGCTCGTATAAAAAATCACATAAAATCGAAACTTAAAATTCTCTTTATTAAATAAAACGCGCAACTTTTTATTTTATTTAAGATTGAGATTGAGATTGTTATCAAATAATGGGGATTAACTTGTCACTGCACAAACACAAGGGAAGAACAATAGATAACCGTTCTGTCAGTATTGAACAAATACAAGAATTTAAATATATTGGTGGTCGAAAATTTTATGATATTAATGTTGCGCCATATGTAGTAAGTTATATAAACTTTTGTTTTAAGTAAAGAATTCTTTAAGCGTAACGATTTATCACATTAGTTTCCCACGGATATTGAAGAGGTTGATCGTCTGCATCAACAACATTTCACGCTCAAACACATTTGTAGAGGAAACTACACGGCACCAATTCATGACATAATAAGACCTGGAAGTAAGATACTGGTAACTCAAAAATAATCGCATCAACAATCCCAAATGATTTGAATTGATTAAATTTTATTGCATTTGTTGAAGGACTTGGGTTGTGGTCCAGGTCAATGGACACTGGAAATTGCACAAGAATTTCCATTTGCACAAGTGTACGGGATCGACATTAGTTCGAACTTCCCAAGTTCAATTAAACCGTTGAATTCACATTTCATAGTTGGTGATGTTACGGAAGGTTTACCTTGGGAAGATAACTATTTTGATTTTATTTGGATACGGTATTTGTTCGCTGCAATTAAGGATGCAGATTGGCGGAATTTATATCATGAGATTAAGCGTGTTTTAAAACCAGGTGGAATACTTGAACATCATGAGTGTGACGGGCTTAGTAAGCAACATATAAAAGCTTTCTTTTTTTTAACGAATTAATATGTGCTTGTCTAAACATTAAATCATAATTTTATCATAGCCGTAACCGCTGGTCCGAAATTCAAATACATTCAGAAATATTGTGAGAATCATGTTTAGTTATTTTCTGGATCCACAACTAAAAAATTAATTTATCAATCCCTTTTATATTGTTTTGAAGTAGAAGCAGCATTTATTTCACGTGGTCTAAACTTACGATTGGCATGTCAACTAAGTGAACGAATTAGAATGGCTGGATTCGAAGACATACAACCATCATACGTATCTGTAACGCTCGGAAAGTATGTTATGTGAATAACAGTTTAATTTTTTTGAATCATAAAATTAATTTTTCATAATATTCAATTATAGACAAGGCGGTGTGATTGGAAAAATATGGGCAACGAATGGAAAGGAATCTTATATCGCTATGAAACCTTGGCTCGCAGGATTCTCTAGAATTACAGATGATGAGTACGAATCAATAATTCGATATATTTTCGAATATGAAATTGAAGAATATAATGTTCATCATAATCATCATATGGTTTGGGCACGGAAGATGATGCAATCATCATAGTTTATTAATCGAATATGACAATGTTTGCTGTGTGTTATCGTTCATATGACCCTCTAAGTGCGCTCATTACAGGTAAGAACTCGATTAATATCTTTCTATTTCTAACCTGACTCTTATACTAATACGCTAATTGTTCTATAATTAAATACTTCAGATTTGGTAAATTCTGAATTAAATTAATAAACACAAAGAAATCATGATAATGAATTTAATATCTGGATATGTAATAGGATAATTCAATTTATGACAGAGATTTCATTAATAACTATTAATTATTGAAACAGCTTAAAATTAATCGATGATATCGACGACCGGTTAATCATGGGTTTACGATTATTATATTACGCATTAGCGTTAGAACCTAAAATTTCATATCATACAAAACATTTTGTTTTACAAATACATGTAATATTATTGTGTAATACAAACTCTACTAGACTGAAGTTTATTCTTGATATAACCATATAAAACTTTATCGTTCTATCGGTATTTACCAAAAATTTATTATCAACCGTGAAACAAGATCTATGTGAACGATGCTGGAAAAATTGGACACATTGTATCAGTTCGAATGAAAGAAGGTATTACCTGTCTTGTGTCTGAATAATTTTATGACAATGATATTAGAAGTTTTCTTTTTTTCCTTTTACCAGAAGAGTAATACTTTATCGTCTTCTTCAACATAAAAGAAACTAGTATATCTGTAATGTACTCTGAAATTTTTACTGTAAAATTCAATTGTATAATTGACTTTAAGGGATCAGGCTTAGAATTAAAGGTAAGACATTATGTAAAATTGCACTCAAGCATTTTATATTTAAGATATTTTAGTAAAAATGTACATGTATCATGTATATATAGTTGGTGATATAAAGATTCAGAATTTATTTCTCTATATGAAAAAAATTTATAACATATTTTTTAATTATAAAATTTTTCTAAATATAGTCAAATATGAAATACGACTAATTACATATAGCTAATAATTTATTTTTTTATTCTTATTAATTAGCTTATTAATATGATCACTTATACTTCTTGCTAATCTAAGAAAGATATAAAAATTAATATAACCCCATCCTTGTCTGATTTTTCTTGAAATTTACTTTTAGTTAATGTTTTTTTATTAAATAAATATTGATTTTCTTTTCAATCTTTTTCTTTAGTGTTATTTACAGATTTTTAATTAGATTAGGTGAATTTACGGATCAATTAATCAAATAAATCTTATAATCTTTAAGAAGATCTTTTATAATAGTATCGATAAAAATAGAAGAATTTTTCTGTTGAAAGTATCATTTAAAATTAGCTTTGTAAGCATTTAAAACAGATAAAATTTAAGAATTTTACTATATCTACAAGAATTTAGATTTTTTATAAATAAAAATAATATAATTAATTTTTATAAAGAAAATATTTTTATAATATAAGAAATCTAAACTGGATAATTTGTTTCAAATTTTTATACATAATGTAAAATAGTATTAATATGTATTTACGTAGTATATAAAGCATTTATTATAATATATTATTAGTATTATATATATTATTATACATTATTATATATTATTATTATGTACAATTATTATACTATACAAAATATATATTTAAGAAATATCTCTTTATATATTTATTATATTATTTTTTATTATTTTTTCAACAATTTCTAATATAACTAACAGCTTACTTAATAATTCTAATCTCAAATACTTTATCATATATATCTATATATTATCATAACTTATATGCAAATTTGTGAATTATTATTATAAATATACTTCTAAGAATATTAAAAATCTAATTAATAAATTAATATAATTATAACTATATATATTTCTTGTTTTCTATTTAATAAATTCTCAGTATCATTCTATAAAGTTATATTTATAATAAAACTTGAAGTAGTATTCAAAAATATATTTTATATTTACAACTAGTAATAGAATATTACAATTATTATAATATAATAATATTCTATTTATTATAATATTATAACTTAAAATTACTAATATTACAATTAGTTATAATCTAATAATACTTTATAATATAGTAATAGTTTGAGAAGTTATCTTTATTTACAACTGCTTTATCTAATATTTATTATTATTTATAAAAATTAAACTATAAGAATATAATTTCTTATGTATAATAATTTAATCTTATCAAATTATTAATTTTTTCAGAATACTTCTTATATAATAAATAAATTTTTTTATTAATCAAAATTCTATTCTATTAATATTTGCTTGATATTTTTTGATTACTCTTTTAATTTCTTTATTAAATACTATCAGAAAATAGTATTGATTATATATATTTTTTATTATATTTATCAAGATATTAATTATTATATATTTTAAGTTATTTATTTCTAGAACTCAAATTTATTTTTGATATTAGTATATCTTCTGTTATAATATTATAATATATAAATTAATTAAAATAAAAATTATTAATATATTTAAATATAATATTTTAAATATTAGTATTACTCTATAAATTAGCTATATTTATAAAAAAAATAAAATTTAGTTCAAAAACTTAGTATATATTAAAAAAAAATTACAAATTTAATTTAATATATATTTTAATTATTAGTATTTATTTTCTTAAATAGAGTAAAAAATAAAAATTTTTTATATTTAATATATAAATTTTCTTATAATTATTATTCAGATAATTGTAATTAGTCGTATTTCATATTTGACTATATTTAGAAAAATTTTATAATTAAAAAATATGTTATAAATTTTTT
>CAJVPS010000985.1:0-18256 GCA_910591765.1 Ambispora leptoticha | reverse complement strand
ATTATAATCACATGATCGACTTAAGAAATGGACCCCATTTCATTTTAATCTGATTTCATTTTAATCTGCCACAATAAATAATAATATAAATAATAATAATAAAAGTATAAATAAAATTATAAAGAATTATTAAAAGAAATTTAATTAAAAAATATTAATTATTTAAATTAATAATATTAATATATATAATAATTATTTATATAATAATATACTATATTAAATATATAAATAATTATCTATATATTCAGAGTGAAATTAATCTTTATAAAATATAATATAAAAATTAATTTATTATATAGATAGTATAAAATAAAGATCTGAATTAAAGAAAGATAATTTAATCAAAATTATTATACAAATAGTAACTTTTAGAATTTATTTATGAATTTAATATTTTTATATAATATTATAGCTGAAAGTAAATTATATAATTTAAAGATATTTTCAAAAAATATCTTAGTAATATCAAATATTATTATTATAATAGTTATAAATATAAAATATATTTTTTTGATAATTTATCAATAAATATAACTATTATATTATATTTAAACTTAGTAGTGAATAATTAGATAATAAAATTTATAATAATTAATTTATTTCTATCTGTATTTTGAAAGAATAAGTAATTAAATAATTTTAATAATTACTAATTATTATTTTTATTATATTAATAAAATTTATAATTAGTAATATATTTATAAATATTTTTATTTATCTTTAATTAATAAAACTATTATAATATAGTAATATATATCTTATTTATTTTAATATATTTAATAATTAGTATATAATAAAATTTAAATAAGATTTTTATATTCAAGATTTTATTATTTAATATAATTATATAATTAGTATTCTTCAAATAAAATAATTTTTCTTTTAATTTAAAATATTTTATCTATACTTATTACTTTAATATTATATTATAATACTTTAAATATTTTTATAAAATATTTATATTTTTTATCAATAAGATTAGTAATAATTATTATAATATTTGCTAAATATAATTAATAAGAGAATATATTTATTTAATTTTAAAATTACTAGCTTGTAATATTTTAATTAGTAAGTTTATTTTTTTTGAAAAATTATATTATATTTTAATATATTTTAAGAAAGTATAATTTGTAATTATTATGACAGATTAAAATAAATTCAGATTAAAATAAATTCTGGTCCTTTTTTTGTGTACATAATACATGATTTATGTACATAATCATGTATCACATAAATATACATGTGAACACGTGATTATATACAAATCATATGCTATTAATAATAACATATTATAATGAGAGAATAATTAAAGTGTGATCTGAATAAGGGTAATGGTTAGAGCAAAGGACAAGATTATATGAAAAATTGCAGTCCCGACATTTTTCATACCTTGTGTCAAATTTGTTTTGCACCCATGATGAACTACCATATATTTAAAAATAATAATGCATTATTGAAATAATGATGTACAATTATAATAATAATGCACTATTATATCTTAAAGTTTTTATTATTTGCTCAGATAATAAAATTATTTTTATTTAAAGAGAATTTGTCTGCCTCTTTTAAAAAAATCTATCTATCCTCACCATCTGCCTCTCACTATCTGCTTCCTGCTATCTGCTCCCCGCTATCTGTTGCTCATCTAAGTTTTCTTAAGTTTTTTGTTGCAAAAGTCTTTATTTTTGCCATTAATCTCAACTCTTATAGTTTTATTATTGCTATATATAGATATAACCTTCCTACTATTACTATACATCTGCTCTAACTTTTGTTTTCTTGTTTTTTGATTGATATCGTAATCAGAAGCAATTATGATCTCATCTCCTGGCTCAAAGACTAATTTTTTTTGATGAACACTTCCTCGAATTACAAGCTTATTTCAATAAAGTTTATTATTTTTTGTGATTTCTCTTCTTACTTTTTTAACTTACATCACATGAGTATCATAGGTGACAACTTGACCATTCATGATTGGTATATTCTCTATTTCCATGATCATGTCATGTGTTGCCTTTATGATTATTTCACTCAGCATATCTGTTTCATCTGATATATCTTTTTTCTCTTTTCCTTCAATCAAAATACATATATTAGTGCTTGTAGTATTATTATTCTTCTCTTTCAATATAGTATCAACTTGTATTGTTTTGCTCAGGATATTGCTAGCTTATATTATTTTGTCCAGTATATTATAGACTCCTCGTATTTTAAATCCAAAAAATGCTTCATATAGAGACTTTTTATGACCTTCATAAGATGCTTTATTATACGTGATTATAAATGAGGGAAGAATATCAATCTATCGATAATTCTGAATCTTGAAAATTTCATTTCAAAGTATTTTTATTAAATGACAGCCAAGCATTTGGTTAAATCTCTTGATTTTTCCTTGACTTTGTGGATGGCAAGCACAACTATAAATAAGTGTCATATTAAAGATATCACAAGTATATTTTAAGATGTTAATTATGAATTCCAAATTATTGTCTGCTTGAAGTATGCAGAGAGAACCAAAACATGAAAACTTGCACCATTACATTATGAATTATACTATCTTCTTTGTTTGGAAGAGGAATGGCCTAAACATAACATAAAAATACATTGATCATTATTAGAATGTAACTATATTCATCATTATATTCAACAAAGAAGAGAAAATCAACCAAGTCAACCTGAACATGTTTGAGAGAGCCATTGGCTATGATAGATGTTAGGTTAGCTTTTTCTTTGATACTGGTATTTCAGATACAAGTCAGATAATTACTCATATATTGTTTGATTTCACCTTGTATAATGCCAATATGCTGCTTATAAATCATTGCATATATTTTGTGATAGTTAAAGTGGGCAGCTTTGATATGAAACCTTTCAAAAAGAACTGCTCTTAACTCCACGTTATATATAGGAACATCTCTTTTTATGATGGGCCAGAAATTTGCATTTTTTAGCTGTTGAATATAAAAAAAATAATCTTTCTGGTGGTCATATGCAAAATTTTTACATCACCTTTGGAATTCATTCTCTTTATTGAGATGTTGAACTTTGTTAGAAAGATATTGGACTCAATATAGCTGATCATGTCATTAAAATCCTCAAGTATTTCTGGGATTTTTGATAACTTCACTATTTTAAGAGGGAGAAAAAAGATATATATTGATTTTTTTGTTTGTCAACACGTAAAAAATTATGTGTGACATATTATGATGTAATATAAGAGTGTATTTTTATTTACATAACTTAATATTAACATCTTCCTAACTCAATATAACTGATAAAAATAGCTTGAAACTATCATAATGAGAAAAATAATACAAAAAACTGCACAGTAAAATGACAATCAGAAGAGTGAGATAATGAAAACCAATGGTAAAAATATACTAAGCTAATATGGTAAGACAGCAGAAAGACTTGATAACAAGAAGCACAACAAACTAGCTTACATATTCTTTAATATCAAAAAAAAGAAGATGGCTTGCATATTCTTTAACATCAAAAAAAAGAAGATGGCTTGCATATTCTTTGACACTGAAAAAAAGAAGATGGCAGAAAGACTCAAAGTCAGTCAAGAATTCATAAAGCAACCAAGAAAATGACTGATTAAATGAGGAATAATTTAATCCAAAGCATGCAAATCAATTGAGAATCCACCCAGGCAAAATATCTAAACAAATAGAAAATGGTGGATGAAGAAAAAAAAAGGGTAAAGAAATCAAAAAAGTGACTAATCGAATAAGAAGTTATTAAAGACAATTTAACCTAAAGAATTACGCAAATCAATCAAGAATCTACCTGGATGAAATATCCAAACAAATGATGAAAAGAGAGGGAAATGGGAAATAAAGAAAGGAAAAGGGTAAGAAAAAAAATCACTTTTTTTCTCATTGAATTTGCTATTGCATCATTATTAGTTGCATGTGATACATGATTAATGATAAGTTGCATACTAGTGCATAAATGTTAAATCATATGTCATGATGAAATAAAATCATGTGATGTGCACAAAATGATATTCTTATTTTGATTTTGACTTAATATAACTTTAGTAATAAAATTAAAAGTATCTATAGTAATAATGAATAATAATATTAAATTAAATAATAATAAAATTAGTATTAATATGAAATATTCTTTTAAGTTTTTAAAAACTTATTATACTTGAATAAATTATTTATATTTATTATTTTTATATATAAATATTATAAAAGATATTACTATAACTGAAAATTTTTTAATAAACTTTTTATAATAACTTATAAATTTTAAAAAGAAGTGAAGTTTAAATATATTTATTAGTACAGATTAATTTTTAATAATAACTTTTTCTTTGATTAACTAAAATATTATTTGCTAATATAAAATATTTAAGATATTCTATATACTATTAAATAATATTATATTTCTTTTACTTAATATATAACTTATACTTATAAAATATGTCAAGTATTATTTAAAGTTATTAGATATATTCTTTTTTTATCTTATTATATATTAACATATTATTATTATAATGATATAAAATTTCTTAATTCTATAATCTTTTCTTAATTATATAAAATTTTATTTTTTTATAGTTTCATAATTTACTATATAATTATTCTAATTTTTATATTATATATTTATTTTTATTTCTATATTCTTTTTATTATATTTCTATTTTTAAATATTATATTTTATTTTCTTTTATTTGAGATTTACATTTTTTAGTTATATATAATATGTTTTTTATATATATAATAAAATAGTATATTTGAATCATTTTTAATTTCTAGTAAAATGATAATATTTAGAATAATAATTATAAATATTAATATTTTAAAGATCAAAAATATCTATAAAAATATTTATAAAAATATTTATATAAATATTCATATAAATATTTATAAAAATATTTATGAAAATATAATCCAGATATTTTTAATATTATAATAGTAAAATATTAATTCTTTATAATAATATACATATTTAGATAGTATTAATTAGTAATATTACAATAATTTTTGTATTTGAAAAATATATAAAAAGTTCTGCTATTTCAGCTTGAAATAAATAATTTTGAATTAAATTATTTGAAAAATATAATTAAAAAGCTTATTACAATAATAATAATAATTTTTTAAAGATTTCTTTTCTAATTATACTAGTATTCTTTCTCTTATTCAGTTTTATTTCTTTAGCTATACAAAGTTAATTTTGATTTGAATTATAATATTATATTAATTTTTGATTTTCAATATTATTTTAAAAATAGAAAATCTCTATTATAAATAAGTTATACTTTTTTTTATTTATTTTTATTATTTTGAGAGCAGAAAATCTCTAATATAAATAAGTTATATTCTTTTTAATTAGTGATTTTATTATTTAGTTTAGTTTTTATTTTTTTCTTAATCATAGTTTTCTTTAATTAATAGTAATTTTACTATTTAATCATTTTAAGTCTTGAATTATATTGATTATTAGTAACTTTACTAACTGATCTTTATAATTTTCTTGATTTATTTAATTCTTTTATTCTTTAATTATTTTTTTATTAAAGATAATATCTATAGATATTGATATAAATCTTAGAAATCTTTGTTAGTATTAAAAGTATAGTCTAATTTTTCTCTCTTTATTCTTTAATTAATTCAATCTCTTCCAATCCAATATTATTAAGATGAATTCAAGTAAAAATCTACTTATCAATTTGCTATAATATATTTTTAGTATTCTTTCTATGAAGAAAGATCTTTTTTATATATCTTATTTTATTTATATTCTTTTTATATTCTTTTTATACTCATTCTTTTATTATCTATAATTGATAAATATTTATATCTTGAGTTTTCATGACTATTTATTATTTATTTATTGGATTATCTATAATTATTATCTTTAAGCATATTAAGATCCTGATTTTACTATTAAAATACCTCCTTAATACTTTTGCTTTTATTATCATCTTTTTTAAACTGACTTTTCTTTATAATTTTAAATATTTTGCTTGCTTACAGAAAATATTAGAGTAATATCAATTAATCAAATTACATATTTATTATTTCACAAATTAATTTAACTTGATATTAGTGAAATATATATTATTTATCTCAGATAAAGAATAGTATTACTAATAAATACTTTATTTTTGACTATATTAATACTTAAGAAAAATAACTTGAATTAATTAAATAATTTTATCAAAGATTTATTTATCAAGACTTTACTTTATAACTGCAATTAAAAACTTCTTTCAATATTAAAAATATTGATAGATATTATTTCAAAACCAAGAATTTAGAAAATTTATCAACATTTTCTATTTAAATTATATTAATTTCAGAATTAGAAGAAAATAGTAACTATTCTAATTCAGAAGGAAATACTCAAACAGATTTAGAAGATAATAATCAAGAAATAGAAAAAGAAGATAATCAAATGAATCAAAATAATAATAATAATTTGAATAACTTGATTCAAGTTCTTAAAGCTCTTGCTAATCAAATAACTGAACAAAATATCCAACTTATAGAAAAGATAATCATCTCAATTAGAAAATACAAAGAGAATGATCAAGATCTAAACTGAATAGCTGAAAGATTTTAATATTCTTACACAAGCTAATGAAATTATAGATGTCAGAAAAGTATAACTAATTAGAAAATATTTAGAAGATGCTGTTATCTTGTGATATAATGAAAGAAATAAAAATAATGCCATCTGATTAATTGCTTGAAATAATAATAATGATCAGTTATTTAGTTTCAGTTATTAATTTGCTATACATTTTCAGATCAGAGAAAGAATTAATCAATAATAAGATAAGATTAAAATCTTATAACAAACTAGTACTATAAAAGAATACATAGATTAAAATAAGTTATTCTAAAAATTAATTTTTTTACTTGATAAAATTACAAATAAACTAAATAATAAATTTAATACTATTCATTATGCTAATATTATTTGCAAATATATAGATAAAATAGGATTTAAAAGCTATATTTCAAGAAAAAAATATTTTTAACTTTAAATCAAGAATTTTATTAATTAAATTAATACTAAAAAAATATAACTAAAAAGATAATAAAAAAATATAGTTTGATCTAATAAGTTTAAATTTATATTTTTTAAATTAGATAAATTTATCAATCTACTTTATAAAGTAGATTCTGATAATAAATATCTGGAAGAATATAAAATCTGAATATACAGAAGAAAACTCAAATCAGAAATCAGGAAATTTTAGTTAATAAAACTTTTCTAAATAGATTTATTAACTGTCGATTTTGAAGGTTTATTATATAATAGAGATTTGAACTTTCAAACCTCACTATATCTATTATCAAGCATAAACAAATTAACATAGATCTCCTTTGCCAACTGTATTTAGTTCGTTATCCGCTTGTTTATTGCTCTTGCGTTTTTAAATTAATAATTATTCTGTCTGTTCTTTCATTTAGTTTATTAGTCCGTCGTGCTTATTTTTTTATCGAGTTTATTCTTTTGTTTTGTTAACATTTATTTAATTTATCTACATGTAATAAGACTTACCAACGTTTTGAAACTTGAGAAAGTCATCATCTTTTTCGAAATTAGTATTTTGCACAATAAATAAATGCACCATTTCAGAAATCTATTATAGAAGTCTAAATTATTTCAATTCGAAAGTGGCGAATTCCCATAGCATGAGTTCGTACATGAGTTTACTTTCAAATTTTTATAGCTCCATTGTTCTAAAATTACTTCATGTTCTAGATATTTTAAACGTACGCTATTATTTAATCGCTGTATATGAGTCGAAGCTTCCACTTTCTGACTTTAACGAGTTCGATAACAAACGGGTCGCAATTGCACGTACACTTTTGCGAATTGTTTTCGAGAAAGGCTAAAATCGCTGGTTCTTCTCGTATTTTTCATCGTTGTTACTATTTTTGGGTAGTTATTTACGAAAACAGCGTTAGTTTACATTTTCATTTATCGCGTATTCAAAAAACACGCTGCAATTATTTTTAATAGTTTTCGTTTGACATGTGTTTTAAAAATTGAAAGAAATCTCTTCTAACATTGCATATTATTCTAAAAAAATATCTCGTCGTTTGGCATGTGTTCAAAAAATCTTTTCATTTGAGGCGTGTTCTAAAATCGCGAAAATAAAAAAAAGAATTTGTCTTAATACCGCCACAATTATTAGTTGTCTAATCGATCATTTTAATATATATATACATAATACAGTGTCAGCAATAATACATCTTCCATCTTCAATTCTATCTCCGGATAACATACGATACAAATTTTTATGGGTTTCTACTGATAACCATATTCTTGGAAACGAAAATAAAAATGTTTGTAAGAAATTCGTTATTGGGAAGGCAGTCTTTAAATCGATACCAGAAAAGTAAGGAATTTTTCGAATCGACATTAATGTTGATGTTACAATGTAAGAATTTTGCAAAATTTGGTTGGTTCAGGTGATACCATAACACATTACTAATTAAAGAAACAAGCATTAAGATCATCCCAGAATTTTCGTGATCACGAAACTTTTCGTTGCGACGGCAACGATTCGATTTAGAATGTTATTACATATACATTATTGAAAATTAATCATAAGTTAAACTAACAAAACATGCAAACATCTATAAAAAAAGTCAACCGTGACAGTTTATGGAAAAGCTATCAAATTTAATCAATAACAGCTGTCTTTTATAAAAACCTGTTAACAAGTTTGACAACATTAGTAATAAAAATACTGAACAATTAATCGATTATTCAAAAATTTCGAAATTAAAACCTTTATACCCACATTGAAACGCAAGTAACGCGATAAAGGATACACGTGTATAATAGCTTGCAATTTAGTAATGTCCCTGTCCATAAAATAATAGTGGTGATAAGAATATGAAATAAAAACGCCGAAATCCAATTGTCTCTTGAATTACATTCATTCATTTATTACTTTATTAACACTCAAACCAACAATCATTCTTTCAATAACAATCTTTTTCGTCGCCTCATAAGTAGTTAAGATTTTAGGCATTAATTTGACTGTTGATAATTTCGAAGCCCTGAATAACTCGAAAAAAAAGATTCACAATTCATATATAAACAATCTATTCTTGACAAGAAATCCATGTGTTGATTCACAAAGTACCTTATTCCCAAATTTTAAAGTATATTTCTTTGGTTAATTTATTTTGAAATGATATGTAAGGCGAATAATGTGTCTTAAATTTACTTATCGTTATAAAGCGTGGCGGTCTCTACAGTAGCGTATAATTCTGAAATATGGGAAATAGTTATGTTATCACGGTGTGATTATTGAAATTAAAGTACTTATTGTATAATTAATAATTTGTGCTCAGGTCCACTTCAATAAAGAATACGCAAATTATATGTGAGCCGGCAACTATTAAAATTCGCGCATTCTTATTGGTCTGTGAAGTGTATGTCAGGACTGATAATTACGTCCTGTTGTATGACTTTGGGTATTTTTGATTGGATGCGTTGATTGGTGTCACATGTTGATGTCGGTTAGATCAAAAGTACCCGGGGAAATTTTAGTAATTAAAAATGTTCACTTAATTTCTTTAGAATGGCAATATTAACATATTTTTAGACATTCTCTAGGTTATTAGCTTTAAAACGAGTATAGAACCGGATACAGTAGTCGTAAAGATCCGGAATTCAACCTTACAAGTAAAAAATTTAATTTTATTTATTTTGGTGTGCCTAATTTCATATATACATTACCAATTAAAAAGAAGTCTTCGATCAAACCAGTCCATTTCAGACGAATTATCATTTGAAATTCATCCATTGAAAGTTTATAAATTTGCTTCTTTTTCCACTTTTCTCTTTATATCATACCAGATTTTTGATGGGGTTTATATCAATGAGCAAGAAGTTCAGTCGCACACCATACCTTTCAAAAGAACGGTTATTCATCTGCTTTGCGTATTAGATAGTTGCCCTGTTGGAAACGAAACCTATAATTTTTATATAATTTAAAAAGCAAGTTTAGACTTTATTATATCAAAAGCGCTCAGTTATTTTAATCATTAAAATATATGAAAAAAAGTATGTTCATGATGAAGTTGAGAGTAAAGAGAGAGATTATTTTGTAGGTACTGGATCAAAATTTCGGATCTTTTTGACAACCGCTGTACATTTAATTGATGTTAGAGACACTAAAATTTTTTGCCTTTTGCAAGTCACTGTGCTTGGTAATTTTTGCTGAAATTTCCTAATAAAAATTCGCTTCTTATAAAGTTTCATATGGGGAAAAATTTAATATACTTTATAATATTTTTTTGAAAAATTATTATTATAAATAATTTGTTCTTGTATAGAGTGTTCTTAGAGGGATGACTGTAATTAATATATAAGTCTATTCAATTAGCAAAAATGGTCGATACAAGCGAAAACTGAGAAAATGCAATTTATGTTTGAGTAACTTGGTTTAAATTTATTTCTTATCGAAGTTTATGCATATATTTATTGAAATAATATTGATTTCAAAGCATCTCATAATTACCAGTAGCTGCAATTTAAGCCGCATTAACTACAGTAAGTTGCTAGCTCAGCTATTTGATAGTATTAATGGCTTAAGAACGATTGGAAATAGCATTTATTGATTTTTTGATCGAATGAATGATACACTGATGACTTCTTTGATTCCAATAAGTTAGTAGTTTATTTTTTGGGCAATTTCAGGAATGCTGATGGTTTGAAGTTAATTAGAAATGTGCGTATATGAAGGGGATACAAATAAGTTGATAAATGTAATAAAAAAATATTCATAAATTTATAAAAATTGTATAACACTTACTGTATTTTATCTTCGAAATATTTATGCAGGCGCAAAGATTATTCAAAAAAAAAATCAGAAACATCCAATTTTATCGGTACATGTACTTTGTTGCGATTGTTCTGTTCTGAAAACTATATTTGTTTATGTATTTGATTGTATATGTGCAGCTGAATATACACATAGTCAAGTACACGTAACCTTATTTAGTATTTATATAATTTTAATTGTTATCAATAATCAGTCATCATGAAACTGTATCACAAGCGAAAAAAAGAGAAAAAAACGGGGATAATGGTAGGATGAATCTCTAATAGAAGTAAAAACAACAAAAAGATAAAGAACGGCCAATAGAACAATCAATTGTACATGTAAATGGAATAGAAAATGAGGCATCTTATCAGTCAAATACTAATAAAGTTATAACAGAACATAAACTGGACAAAAAAGTTTTTTCGGCTGGGTAGTTGGTTACACATGTGAAAAACACATTAATAAACACAAAATGTAGTACTGTTCTACAATGCAAGCTTCTAATTTTGCCACCGCAACGAAAAATCCCGTGACTACAAAATTCTGAAAAATGTGTTACGCAAAACATTATTTTGAATTAGATTTTCATGGTACATGGTTTATATGAATTGTACGGGCATGAGATCTGGTGTTTGTGGGTTACAGGGAGATGTTAGTACAGTCAAACCTCCCTAAATGCAGCCTCCCTAAATGCAATACCTCTCTAAATGCAAGCTCAAAATCTGGCCCAAATATATACTTAACCTCCATAAATGCAATATTTCTTATTGTTCTCTAAATGCACGATGTCAAAAAGTTGGTCCGAGCAAGTTGTATTTAGGGAGGTCTGACTGTATTACGAATCAGCCACGATCCATAGACAATGGATGACAAAGACGAATCACTTATAAAGATGATTTGTTGCTAGAAAAGAAAGGTAGAGTATAGATTTTGTGTTTTAGGCTGTTCTTAAGAAAAATATGAAAAAATGCGTAATTTAGTTTGATAATAAAATAAAACTTAATTATCACGAATACATAAATAATAAACATCGTTAAAATCCATTGTTGAGTGATCCACGAAGAAATTACATATAGTACTAAATGAATCGAAATAATAAACATTATACGCCTTCTAGTGGCGAAACTGATCCTACAATAAAGTAAATTACAGTGTGTAACAAATATTTTAATTTTCGCCATAAGTATTCATTTAAATAACATAAAAATTTAAAATATATATACTTGAAAGTATGATAAATGACTTACTTAAGACTACTTGAATACTTATTAAAATTTTTTATAATTTATATTTTTAAAATTAAAAATTTTTAATATTAGGAAAACTTAAATAAATTATTATAAATAAATTTGATTATTATTTTGCAAATTAATCTTAAGTAAACTTGTATCAAGTATACATATTTAAATTTTATATACAGTCAAACCTTCCTAAATGTAGCCTCCCTAAATGCAATACCTCTCTAAATGCAAGCTCAAATACTTAACCTCCATAAATGCAATATTTCATATTGTTCTCTAAATGCATGATGCCAAAAAGTTGGTCCAAGCAAGTTGTGTCTGACTGTAATTTAAATAAATATTCATTGAATAACAAACAAAAAAAGATTAAAAATTTTTTATATAATCAATTTTTTCAAAAAAAAAATTTAATAAAAAAATATTAAGTATGAAAAATTTATTAAGATAAGCTATTAAATACTTTTAAGTAAACTTTTCATTAGGTTATCAAGCATATATATTTAAAATTTTATATGAATCAAATAAATATTCATTGAATATAATATCCGGTTTTTGTTACACACTGTAAATGGTTCAGCAGGAATTTGAATCATGAATTTGAGACCGATAAAAGAAACGTGGATATTACCGGTGAGACTCACCTGATCGAACAGTTCTCAAGTGAATTATCAATAATCGGTCCTTTTGGTTAAAAATAATTCCTATTGTACTACCCGATGCAGCTTCGCGAGTTTCAAAATTCTTTCTTATCAATCAGTAATCAGTTCAGTCACTATACAATTCATTCATTTTTTTTTTGTTTCAACCATAATCTTTTCGGTATATTAGGCATATTAAAAATATTATAGATTACAGTAAATTGTTCATTAAATTTGCAAATGCTTTGTAATACAGATAATTATTGAATCTACGAAAAATCATAAATGCATGTTTAACCACATGCATTTTAAAAGTACTACTGTACATACGAATATCTTAATACAAGAATTCATCTTGCATCATTTAGTTTGATATTCCTAAGTAAATTCTATTACATAACTTCCAATTACTTTCAACAAAAGCCATGCGAAAAAAGATAAAGATAATCTATTTTTTTGTATCCGCGCCCCTATAACAGAGCTGTAACTGTATATTTTCATTGTACATTGTTTATGTACTGTGTTTATTCTCTTAATGTAACAAATTATGCCTTAACCAAACAGAAGAATTCCTTATAGCATGTAATATTATATTTCTCAGCAATTGTAACTTTTTGATTCCTTCCAGCCATGAATAAATTTTTTGATATCAAAGGCAATGCAACTTGTATAAAATGTTTTAAATAAATTTTGTTGAATTATGATTAATTGAAAAAAGGATTAATTAATGTCCGTTTAAGTGTATATGCTATTTGTGTATGATTATGCATGTGCTAACGTTTGAGATCTAGATCTCTGAAAAACTTTAAATGCTACACGGTCGATATCTATTGTTGATGAAGAATGTTGTATGGTTGCATGTGCATGTATGTACATGCAATTGGATAATGATTGCTTTATTTGCTTTTCATTTGTGAAGTACAATGGGATATACCTCTATATTAATAAGACTGAAAGGGAAGACGATGAATGATGATCCCATAGAATGGAATGAAAACTTGTCTGAAACATGATTATTTATGTTTATTTCTACTATTTAGTTAGTAACGGTAAAGACATAAAGAATATCGTTATGGAACGGGTTAACAGAATAATCAGTATATCATTCATTCATTCACATATAAACAAAGAATTGGGCAGACAAAATTCCAAAAATAATATACATATTAAACTTTATACCGATATAATGTGCTAATAGAATTTATATAATTTATTATTTAGCGTTACGATCATTATAACAACAAATAACCACTTATAAGTTTTGCAAGGGATTTACAGGTGTAAAACTATAATTAGTACAGAATTCTTTCGGGCGCTGTTGGGATAGTTGATTCAAAAATGATTCATAAAAATATGCCGCTTTATTGTCAAAGAAAAAAGACAGAAGAAGTGAAAACTTATCATATTTAGGACGAAACCTTAGCAACCACGAAAGGGGCTTACTGTTTGTACAGTATGTGATGGCAACGAAAGTGACGTGTACACGACACGAAATTGTCAACAATTTAGGTTTCAATGATAACATACATGATCGATTTTATTCTGAATTTATCTTCGTCAGGAAGAATGCTTATTTTTATACATAAATAACATAAATATATTAATTTTGATGGTCAAATTTATATTAAATATTTTCTAATACATAAAAAAATACCTATTAATGTTTTTATCTAAAGTACATATCTTTTTGCACTGCATCATTACTGTAGAGAATAAACACAAAATAAATAGTATTATTAAAAAAACACACTCACTCATATTGCTCCCAGCATAAGCACTATTTGTCATTATATTTCAAAAATGATAAATATCACTCCTTTTATACAGCGAATTTTTATAATACATATTTGCATAAATATTCAGATATGACAGAAGTACATACCGAAACATGTATGACGAAAGCAATCTCTCTTTAGTCATCTAATTTTGCTTTTTCAAGTGTGATAACTATAGAGAGATCTGACTGTATTTTTAAATATTAGTTATTATATAAAAATTAATTATTAAAAAAATAAAATATTAAAATATTTAAATTACAGTAGCAGTCATAAGTATCCTACCGGTTATATCACTTAAACATACATAATAATAACTCCTTAAAATTTCCAGGCAAAAAGTGTATGACAATGCCTGATCACACGTAAAATTTCAGTTCAAGCGGATGTCACCAGCAAATTTTCCAAACATTGGATATTTTGCTTCGAAAACAAATGAAAACATATCAAAATTGCATTCGCTTATTTTGAACTTAAAACTTCAAAAATTCATATCTCCACATGTTTCTAATCGATTTCCAAAATCCTTTTTTTCTTTTGCTTATCAAAGCCATCTCTACATGGTTTTTGGAACATCTAGTCAAATTATGAAATGACTGTTACTATAAAAGGAAATAACTGCGTATTATAACTTTTAGAGTTATCATATTGCACGCTTATTTGCATTTCATAATAGCGATTGCACTATAATTTGCCCATAGATCCTAAGCATAATTATGGCTGGTTCAAAGAATAAAAGAAAAAAAAAGAATACAAAATTTTGTTAGGAAAGTGTTGAGATATGAATTTTTGAAGTTTTATGGTTGGCATCATATAGAGGGTGTAGTATAGTTTGATGCAAAATATCTGATGTTTGAAAAATTTGCTGGCGATATCCGCTTGAGCTGAAATTTTATGTGTGATCAGGCATTGTCATACACCTTTTACCTGGAAAATTTAAGGAGTTATTATTATGTACGTTTAAGTGATACAACTGGTAGGATACTTATGACCGCTATTATATTATAAAATAATAATAAAATTAATTTAAAATATATAGATACAAAAGGGTTATCAAAAGTTTCCGAATGCTTTTTCAAAATGAAATTCTCATTATATAAAAGGAAAGATCTGTTTTTATATGCTCATTTTTTGTTTACTTTGATTTTTACATTTTGTTTTTTCCTTATAGGAGAAACAAGAAGTTAACTTCAGAACAATATGATACTACAGTAGCGCTCAAAAGTATTGCATCACCTGGATGATAAATTTCAAGATCTAATAATATTTTATATACAATATCAATCAATATATAAATAGGCTCATTTTAATGAAATATCAGATCATATTTATTTTTCATGTCATATATTTAAAAAAATAAATATCAAATCAAATAATGATGAATAAAAATAAAATCGAAATTACTCAATAAACTAAATAAATTTATGAAAATTGCATTAATTACATCTTGAATGTGTTCTTCCATACTTTCAATTAACTTTATTAAAAATGCATTATTAATTTTGATCCAAATTTTTTGTATCACATCCCAGAGTTGATCTTAATTATAGATACCAATTAACAACTTTTTCAAACAATGATCTATTTCATTCCAAAGATGCTCAATCAGGTTAAGATCAGGTGATTAGGCAGGTTAATCAAGCAAATAGATATTATTATCATTAAATCATTTGTATATAATTTTGTCATGTGTTTTGGATTATTATCTTGTTGAAAAACAACATCATTTTTATTAATTTCATATAACTAGATTATCATTATTCCTAAAAGATCATCCTTTAAAATTTCATAATATAAATTCTTATCTATATAAATATAAATACATATAATATTATTAATATCAAAAAATCTAATGCAATTTCAAACCATTATATTTTCATCTCTAAATTTTACTATAGGTTTTACATAATGTTCTTTCAAAGATTTATCATCATATTTTCAATAATATTTATGTTTATCTGAATTAAAAATTATAAATTTTGATTCATTCAATCAGATAACTTTGCTTCAATTATTAATAGTTTAATAATAATATTTTTTTTGCAAATTTAAATATTAAATTTGATATATTTTTTTGAGATATAATTTTTTCACTTAATATGTGAAGAAAAATTATTATGATATGAAATTACTGACATTAATTTTATTATTAGTTTTTATTTTTTTTGAATAAAAGTTATAGTAGAAAAATTACTATTTGAAATTAGTTATATAATATTTTATTTATCATATCCAGTAAAAATTCTTGAATAATCTGATTTTGATAAATCTTTAAAAATATTATAAGTTTCTGTTTTTGCTTTATTATTATAATGAAGAATTAGAAAATATTTTTGTGATTTATAATATAACAGAAAGAATATTCTTCTTTAAGAAAGTATAAATATAAGATTATTTTGTTAATGACTATAAACAAGATAAAATATAATATGAATAGTTTTAATTTTATAACTTATAATTATTTTTATTATTTAAAAATATTCAAATCTGAAGTAAAAGTATAGTACAGAAAGAATATATTATAATAAAGAAAAAATAGAAAATATAAATAAATTAATATAAATTTCTAATTTAAATTATATATATATTAAACAAAATTAATTAACTTAATTTTTATTTTCAGAGGGTAACTAATCATAATTTAATAATTAATAATATAATAATAATAATATAAATAATAATAAAAAAAGAACAAATAAGATTATAAAGAAATTATTAAAAGAAATCTAATTAAAAATATTAATTATTTAAATTAATAATATTGATATATATAATAATTATTTATATAATAATATATTAAATCTAATATATTAAATATATAAATGATTATCTGTATATTCAGAATAAAATTAATCTTTAAGAAAAGTGATATAGAAGCTAATCTGTTATACAAATAGTACAAAATAAAGATCTGAACTAAAAGAAGATAACCTAATTAAAATTATTATATATCTTTTTACTTAAAGTATAATATTCTTATTATATTTAAATACATAGTTTTTTAAAGATATTGATCTTTTTCATAATATTTTTCAAGTTATCAAGAGATTCTAATATTATATTATAGAGAAGATAATCAAGTTATTTAACAAGATATTAAGATTTATAATAATAAATTCTTTTATTAAGAATATTTTCAACTTTATATTTCTCTTTATTATCTAATATAATAATTGCTAGTAGTGATTAGTATCTGTTATATTTATTATCTGAATTATATTTTTTTAAAAGTAATATATAAAATACTAGATATAATTTTATATTATATAATAGTTATAGTTTATAAGTAATAGAAAATATTATTATAATAATTTCAAAGAGATTTATAAACTTTAATATAAGTTTCTTGATTATTCTTTGCTTATTAACTGGAATTTTTATAATAAAGATAAAGAAAAGAACTTTATTTTAAATATTGAATTCTTCAAATCTTTTATATTAATTTATATATTTATTTTATTTATCTTATACTTTAAGTAATAGATCTTTAGTTATTTTAATTATAATATTCTAATACTTTATGAAATCTTGAGAGATTATAATATTATTTTGAAATAATAGAATATTAATTGATATATAAGATATTTATTTATAATCTAATTCAAATGATATATAACTAGTTAAAGTATTCTTACTGTTACGGCGAATTGGTAAGTGGGGTTTTACTTGAATTCACCTTAATGATATAGGGTTGGGAGAAACTGAAATAATTAAAGGGCAAAGAGAGGGGAATTAGACTATAACTTTCAATAATGACAAAGGTTTCTAAGGCCTGTG
>CAJVPS010000984.1:0-18272 GCA_910591765.1 Ambispora leptoticha | reverse complement strand
AGTACTGTAAAGTGTATAAAAAAAATTTCTTCGTCAATTGTGTAACGATTTCCAAATATGGGACGGTCTCTCTTGGATTAGGCATCCAAGAACTCTCCAAAACTGACATTTGCTAGAAAAAGATAGAATTTGTCTAAATGTCATCTTGATTTTGTTTTAAATCTGATTCGCATGAAAATTTCAGGACAAATGTACTTAATTATTCTACTTAAGAAGTCAAGGTTGATTCACTTAATAAAAAAAAACTTTTTTCTATTATGCGCATTTTGTATTCATATATGATTGATTTGAATTAAATAATGGAACCATTAATGTATATATATTATTTGTCATAAACACTACCTTCTTGATGACCGACAACCCTAACAAAACTTCGCGTCGTATTATTCTTTGTATTATGTAGTTTTGTCGGGGTTGGTTGGAAGAAAGGGATGCACAGCCAAAATCCAACATCCCGATACTCAAAATCCCGATTTACCAAAATTTCGTCTTCCCAACATCTGACATATCTAAAAGCCCATCCAAAATACGAGAATCTTTTTGTTTGTGTCATTTTTCAAAGTATTCCGAATATTTAATGTGGATAACAATTAATTAGTCATTATATTATAAAGCATGACAGAAAAGTTCGAAATTATATAGTCCGATAATTAGTTTTATTGTTATTATAAAGTCACCCATACAAAGCTGTGAACGAACAAGAGCCCACGATAATAAGCAAATAAATTTGTTGGCCCCGTTCAGAAGTCAAATTATGCCGTCTTTGTTCATCATTAACTATTTAACTATTTATAAATCAGATTGTATAGATTGACGTAGAACTTTTTCGAAAAAAAATTGATGATTTCTTATGTTTTTCAACATGATGCTTTAGGATTTTTGTAAATGACTGACAAGGTTGTACAAAGATCTTTATAAGCATCACAGTGATTGCCTAGCTAATATATTGGAAGCAATAATCTATTGTTAAATTAGCTACGTAAATAGAGAGATACCTGCACATTTTGTTCTCGCTACCACAAGCATATCCTTGGAGAAACTCGATTTACCTTCTATAGCTGGAATCTCTTTAATCCCTATCACCTGTTGTTTATTAGGATCTTAATTTTTGATAATACTACCAACATTCGAGTCTTGCTGTGATTATTGAAATGGATTTAATTTTTGCATCCATAAAAATCTTTAAAAATACTTAATTTCCATTTTGATGACATTTCGTTTCGATACTTCTAACTCTTGTTTTGTGCACGATTCTCCTCATCCTGATGTTCCTTTTTTATATGTTGAATCCAACTGATTAGCCACCCATGGTGAGCCTTGTAGAAAGTAAACTCTCTTTTAGGAAATCGAATAGAATATCAATAAAGTAAAATATGACTTCAAGAGCTTGATGATATCGATAGAAGTATTGATGATTTAATTTATTTAATGTTAATAATCAGGTGCTAGTGTTATATAAGATGATAAGTTGATAGAAATCGTATGATATATATAATGAATAATAAATAATATTCTGTACAATTTTTTACAAGTGTTTGTTCAGTAGAAGCGTGTCTCATCTTAATGCAATCAGCCATTGAGTAAATTACGCCCATCCTCACTATCCTCGCTTCCCACAAAGAATTTTGCCCCGGCCAACTCGCCAACCTGTCTTCCATCACGATGGTTGAGCCATCGTTCCGAGAACTTGTCACCTTGTTGTGCCGCCAATTGGAACCAATGTATTGCTGCTGCGATATTTGTTGGATTATATTTTTGCTTGTCTTTCGTTGGAGAGAAAAGATCAAAGTTATGGGTTGAAAATGGCGAGGAAGTGAGAACAGGGGTTGAGGTTGATAATGCACTAAAACTGCCAAATATTGTCGAATGAAGCGTGCTACTGTTGCCATGTATCTGGTGACGCAATGATAGTTTTCCATTGCTTGAATTTGTGGGATAGTAAAGTGGCGGCGGTGGTGATGAAGAACGAGGAAGAGTTGGCAAAGAAAGATAGAGAATAGCGAGCTCGCGTTGTGCAAGAGGATTAGATTCTTTGGCTCCTAAAAGAAGATAAATTAATAATTAACATACGAATGAAGAAATAAAATCACAAGATATTAGATTTGTTGATAACTTACCAATAGTAAAAAGACGAACAGCTTCCATTTGTGTTTTCGTTTCCGAATCATCATCTTCGAAGAAACTTTCTTCAAACAATTCATCATTTTCTTTCTCTGCTTCCATCCGCATGAGAGCATCACGCTGGGTAATACCTCCATCCATAACCTTAATTCCACGTTCAACAACTTTTTCCGTTACTTCTTTCTTTAGACTAGAAACCGCTAAGCTCATATCCCAGAAAGCTTTCCCTTCATCACGAAGATCAAGGATCACTCCAGGCACAAAAGTAGCAATTAATTGCATATCACGAAACAAATGTCTTGGACGAATACTGGATTGACGAAATAATCTTTCAAGCTCATTAACTATTGAATCTGTTCCAGGTGTCATGGCTTGAGTGGAAGGAACGGCAGTAAGTAAGGGTGAAGCAATAAGCGCGGGCGATAAAGGAGCCGAAGTAGGTGTTGATAGAGCTGATGATAAGTGAGGCAAAGGGGGTGCGAATGATAAGGAGGCGACAACTAACATTTCGATGGCAAACAACGCGTGAAGTTTTTGATAGGGAGAAGATAAAAGCGTAAATTCCTCCATCAAAGATTGACAACATTTAATAAAAGGATATTCAGCAATGGGTTGAAAAGTTTGAGAATTCATTTCATTCTTAATGTTAGGAATTCTTTCATTATTCATTAATTTCGGTGGAATAAAAGGTGAATTTTCGAGTGCATCCGCTAATTGCGTCTCTGTAGATTCAGTCTCAGTTATTGAGACTGCTGAGACTATTGGAACATCTGGTGTATCTGGAATGTTAATTGGCATTGATAAATCAAGCTTTGTAGTCAATGTTTCTAAATTTTTAGATGGAAGTTTCGGAATATCAATGCCTTTTCCTCCTAAAACATCATCATCTTCACCGTTAACCGATATTCCTTCTTTTATTGGCCCAACAACAACTTCCTTTGGTATACCAATATCACCAATAAACTCTTCGAACCATTCATCTGTCTCACAACCACCATACCAAGCTTTCCCAAATTCACTTAGTAAAAGTCCGGTCAGTTTCAATTGTGTTTGTAAAGTGAATTCATCCATAGCCGAGGAGCTTCCAAAATTTCTCTTACTAATTAGAAAAGATGGTGGTAAATTCATAGGTGGTGTATAAAGCTCATAAGAAGGTAATAATCCATCAATTAATTGTTCTCTTAATCCTCGATTCTGTTGATGGGCTGTAGCATCAATAGCTTGGCCTTCGATTACATTATACAAATTGGCCGGATACATTCCAAGATTACTACTACTGCCACGTCTAGGTATACCACCACCCAATAAAGTACCCAAGCCACTGGACACTGTTGGTCCACTTCCAATTGCTGAAGCACTTCCACGTCTCTCTCGTCTGGGTAGATTTAAGTTAAAAACATCTACAAGGCTATTCTGTCGTCGTATTGTTTCCCCACCGGGATATGTGTGTTGATGATGACTAGGCAGATTATTGTTAAAAAGCTGATAATGCAGTCCACTGTATCTTTTATTCTTTTCTCTTTCCTCTCTATTGATAAAGTATCCCATCTTGAAAACCATTGCCTCCTTTCGAAATAAATCACTAGTCCATAACATTGTCTGCATTACATTAGCGCGAATCGCATTGATTTCTATGCAATAACGATGAAACCGTTCTTCACAAGGAATGAAGTTATACACACCAGTCTCATGCAACCATCGCGCTACGACTTCTGAATCGTGTTCGGATAATGGCGGTGGCCATTCTTCGAAAGATTTTGAGGTTGACTTATGTTTATTATTAGCACTCCCAGAAGAGTTCGACTTTTTCATGCATCTTGAAAGTTTGTTTGATGGTAATGAAATTTCATTCAAGATTATTTTTGATTTTTCCAGAATTTTCGAGGTTCGAATTTCCGAGGTGTACCACATCCGCAACCTCAACGAGGATAGCATATCACGTTTTTGAGATAAACATTGAACTAATCGTATATGAACTTCATGCGCATATACAGCCCAATGTCGTCGTTTTTGATATCGCATATGCCGACGATGCTGAGCACGCCGTAAAGGGGTGGCCAAAAGTGCAATAAGACCCGCTGCATTATTGTGGGTAAGATGAAGTGGTTGATGCAATAGTAAAGTAAGCGCTTGATGGTATGAAAGTGCTGCAGCATAATCTTTATGTGATTGTGCCGTTTGAATTGCTTTAGAAAGAAGCGATGAAATTGTAATAGTAGTCGGTGAATCTCCATGAATCTTTCTCGCAAAATTAAATGATTTGTTTGATTTGGTCTTTGGTGACGTGGATAATTCTTCTGCGTTTTGTTTTGATTCATTTGCTACGCTTGAATCTACATTACGATTTACATTGTCAAATGCACCAACAAAATCATATTCTCTAAGAATGCGGAATAAAGCTCGCCCTATTGTTCTTACTTCTTCGGTCAGTAATTCATTCAATTCGTCACCATCATCCAATTGCATATCCAATTCTAGATCAGAAAGCTCACCACTACTTCCATATGAGCCTAAATGGCCCCGAACGATAGGTGTGGTCACTGTCAATTGATTACTCTGGGATGTGTCTATTGCCAATGCAGGATCCGACAATAAAATTTCAGAACCATCACGTGAAACATACAACAAAGCCCATGGTTCGGCAGAAGGAAGTGCGTTAGGCTTATGTCCAGAATGCCGAGTAATTTCATCAATAGCATTTTTCATATCTTCATAAATTTGCGGTATAGGTTCAGTGTCATCAATTAAACTCGAAGCTCGGGAATGGTTGCTACGATGTATGGGACTATGATGTTGTTCTGTGTTAATATTCAAAACACCAGGTGATGCCGTCATCTGCGCATCAATAATACACGAAGATTCACCACTTGAGTTAGAAGATACTGAACTCGAGTCACTGTGTGTTGGAAAAAAGAGAGAAATTTTTTCATCCAATGCCATACTTAATGTTGAAGAGGGACGAGGTGAATTTGTACGTGATTGATATGCACTTCCAGTATTCCATTTAGAGATTTTCGGCGACATGTTTGGTCTTGATACACGCTGCTGAGGACGATATCGTGGACATAAGAAGTAAAATAATGTCGTAAGATCAGATGGACACAGCAATAAATTCGGGGTAATTGTGGAGGGATATTGTGACATAGAAGGGTAAGGAGTTCCAGCTGCTGATTTTAAAGCAGGGGTTGCCATCTGTGGTACTATTTATTATTAGATTATTGAATTGCTATTTCTATTGAATCAAGTAATACTATGTTTAAAATGCAGAAATTTTCAAAAACTCACCTGATGAAAATGTTTCATTTATTTCCGGATAATTTGTATCATCGGAAAATCTCGCGACTATTTTTTCCACTAGTTTTTTTATTTTTCCATCGATTTGGATTTCCTTACGTGCCCTTTATTAATAAATATATACGAGTTAATTAGAGAATTGGATTCGATAATAAGTCCGTTGGATTTTAACCTACCATTCGGGAACAGCATCCGTGATTCCAGTGATATAACGATACAGTCTTTGTTGTATCATGAATAGAATATGTTTTCGTTGAGTCTCCGAGATATAATATTCTTCAAACATTCCGTAATGCTAATTAGAATCATGTATTCTGGTTAATAAAACATAAACCATTCAGATTAAAGGAAAAAAGAATTAAATGCAACTCAAAATTAACCTCTGGATAAGTAATAGCCCGTCCAATAAAACGATGAAAGAACCACTGCACTATTAAAAATACACTGGCATGATGGCGTGACTCCTCCGGAACTTGATTCAATATAGATCTAGATAAAATCAAGACACGTGCCGGAATTACGTCTTCACGATCTAGAACTTGAAGTAGTCCTATACACGCATTATCAAGATATTTTTCAATGTCCAAATTTTGATCTTCTAATGAATATGTCTTTCCGTGATCTTTTTGTGAGGATGATTCAGCTTGTTCAAAGGTTGATACCATTGGACTAGAAATCTGAGAAGTAGCATTGTTCGATGATGTATTTCCATTGTTGTTATTACCAAGTATCCCAAAGAATGGTAATGAGAATGCCGTATAAGATTCATCCTTGGGAATCTGTTCGTTTGTTACAGTTTCAAGTAAAAGATCACCCTGTTGCAATATCTTCATTAGTTGCATCTCAAATGCTCGCTTTGCAGTCCAAGGTGATAGATGCACATATCTATCCAATACATCCAATAAAAACTTTTCACCTTTCTTATCTGCAATGAGTTTCACAAAAATCGCAGTCCACAGATTTAATCGTAATCGATCCTCTTGTGGAAAGGTAGATGGCCCAAAGATTCCCTTAAGCAAGATATCAATTATATCTAATTGATTAATCTGAGGGATATTGTGTCGACTATTATTATTACTACTGCTACTATTATTATTGTTATTATTCGACGATGTAAATCTTTCGGTGATTGATAAATTGTCCAGATCCTGAGGCGACAATTGTTGAAATGCACTGGCTACAATTCCTGGATTCTGCCTTACAAATGAAACAAATTCCAGCACTGTCTTGCTACCCTTAAAACTTATGTAATCCAAAAAACTCGATTTTGATTGCGGTGCGGCAAGCGCGTATTCAAGAATCGCATCTTGACTATCTTGCAAATAATTATATGCAGCAGCGAATTCTGCACGTTGTTCATTTTTAAATAGATCATGTAAATGCGCGTAAGATGCATTCATTGACTGATAGACTCGCGTGGCTAAAGCAATACCAAGTAAATGTGTGTGCAGCTGCAACGATTCACGATAATCGTCTTGTCTTGAGAATCTATCCAATAATAGTAAATAGCGAAGCCCATAAATATCAAGCGGTGCATGGGTATTAATCAGATATGATTCATCCAGATCATCTAAAGATGACGGCGCGGCAGGATGATACAAGGAAGCGAAAAATCTACCCCCACCGCCAAAGTCATTTGATACTTTACCGCTATTTAAACTACGTTCAAAGCATCGATTACATGCGAAACACCTACATGAACAATAGTAATTCCCCCCTACGCCGCTAGGATCATCAGGTTCAGGGTTCGAGGGAGAAAGTGGAGCGGCCATAAAATTGAAGATTTTATCAATACCGAGATTAAACGCTTTTTTTGCTTTGGGTTTGTTACTATTGATCTTCGTCGATGGGAGAGTTGTTGATGCTGTTGCGGATGATATTTTTGTGGGAATATTTGATGTGGTGGACAAAGTTTGTGATAATAATGAAGCTTGCGCTGCGTTTGCGGCCGCTGCTTCTTGTTGCTGTGGTTGCTGCATTCAGAGCAACGTGCCTCAATTTAATAATGGCAATCAAGTCAACTTTTTCGGAAGGTGATAAATCGAGACTAACGCTAATTAAAAAAGAATAGCCTTCAAATCAGGAAGCTTAACAACGTACAGATCGACGTATCTTCTATAAACGTGTTGAAAAGAAACCTAATCAATAATCAGTTGGCGAATAATCATTCACTGATAATAATAATAATCGTTTCCCTGCAGCGTGCGTACTTGTTTCAAAAAATCCAAACTTTTCCTCGTGAAGTTAACAATAGAATAATGGACGTATAGATTTGATAATATCGGCTTTAAAGGGAAAAAACGTGGTGTATATGAAAAGTTTAAAATGCGGTCATAGATAGGGGTGAAAAAGGGGGCCAGTTATAAACTTGAATAGGGCGTTATTATCTCCGTTATCTACTATATAAAGACACTCAAAACGTTGATGAGAAATGCTTTACCAATGAACGACCCAAAGTCTTGTATATTATTTATTTATGCGTAAATGTCAGAGTGGTTACGATTTATTCGTCCCTTACATAAAATAACTCGTAAAAAACTTGCGTATAATGCGTAATCGATTTTCTAACTTTTATTTTTTTCTCATACTGCAACACAATAAAATTAAAAGTGGTTTTTACTTTAACTTTATAGAAACAGATCAAAAGCACGCGAGCACACGAAGCAGCAGGTACACACGTACAATTATTGAGTGACAGGCGAAAAAAATATCACTATCATGCAAGTAAATGTGATGGAAAACAATTACTGTAAAGCAAAGAAAAAAAAAAAGGAAGGGTCCCGTCTCAACTTTCCTATTTCAGCATGAATGCATTATTAACTAATAAACATT
The DNA here is from genome assembly GCA_910591765.1 of Ambispora leptoticha. Taxonomy (NCBI): domain Eukaryota; kingdom Fungi; phylum Glomeromycota; class Glomeromycetes; order Archaeosporales; family Ambisporaceae; genus Ambispora; species Ambispora leptoticha. Next base: position 10,025 of record CAJVPS010000984.1, on the reverse strand, counting down.
AAGTCATGCAACTTGCATTTATAGGACACCAAATTCAGGTGGTCTCAATGGTTCGGGCGTCTATACTTGCTGCGTCTATATGTACAATGAATTGATCCGAAAGATAATTTAAGAAATAATACACAATAAAAATAACAATAAAATTGTAAGCGCCACTCGTTTTTCTTTGTTATTTTTGATATTTCGATAATAACAAACAAATAGCAGAATATTTAGATTTAAGCGAATGCCGCTCATATTAACATTTTTGAAATGTGAGCAAAAATTCGCAAGTACAATGCAAACATTCCAAATCGAAAAGCAATGCAAAAATAAAGTTTATTGCGGTTAATGAAGAATGATGCATTTCGGCTTTTTTTCATTTTTTTTTGCTATAGAAAAAAATATTGGTAACTAAACAAACCTTACCGCATTTTCACTTTTTTTATTGTGCTATCTTCTTTACTCTCTTGTTGGTTGTTGCTACTACTGCTGCTGTTATTATTGTTGTTGTTGTTGTCATAGGTGGCAGAATCGGATGTTTCATCTGGTCGAGAAAGTCTCCTTTTGCCATTCATTGCTGCATCTTCATTCTGTGCCGCGTCATCGATTTTTGTCCAATTATCTTCTGTGTCACCATTTGGTCTTCTTTGAAATTCTTCTGAATTCGGTGGCCACTCATCTTCAATTTTTGGACGTGTCCAGGAAGAAGAAGAGAACTCGATTATCGGTGTCTCTGCCATAAATTCCTGAATTCCATCTGTTTGAATGGCTATAGACACAGATTTCGAAGTTCGCTTCCCTATAAAATAACAATGCTAATTAGAATCGTTGCGCAATTCGCATAGTGAACCAGAGGTAGTACAATTTACCATCAATAGCTATTTTATCTGTATTAATGTTATTTTGTTCTTCGGTGACTTCTTGGATCCATTTATCCCACGATTTTATTACAATTTCTCCCATCGCTTCCGTGACTCCTTTACTCTTGCCTTTCTGATACTTTGATCCACCTTCGATAAATTTTGAGAAAAGTTTCGATTCATTCAAAACACCCTCAACTAACTTGCCGCGTTTTTTATCATCTTTTAATGTTAGCCAACAATTTGAATCATCAATCCAAGAGAAAAATATGTTGCCATATTCCTCGAAGATAGTATATAAAGCTTGTTGATTCGTCATTGGCGGGATATTAGAGAGCAAGAAGGAATTTGGCCTTGCTGGTGGCACTTTGAGGTGATCATTAAAGATGAGTTCGAATGACAACGCCAAATTTCATAATCATCTCAAATATTAAAATTTACTTACACCCATCATTTCCCACCAAATTTAAATATTTAAAATCTGATCTTAGCAAATGTAGCTTATTATAGAATTTGGTGAGTTTTTCTGAAGTCAAATATAATTTTCGAAAATCAATTTCAACATTCTCTGTTGAAATTTCATTTTTATCCTCTTCTGTTTCTGGTTGCGGAACATCAAGATCTTCAAAGAAAGAAGCGTACGCGTCGACCTTAATCTCTAAAGACAAACATCAAACTTATGTGAATATTTTTAATTAGGAAAAAGTGCTTTATCTAAAATATATATACCTTTCTCATGTAATATGAATGCAGCCAAGGACAGGAAGTTGCATCCGGTAACGTAGGCGTCATAGCCGGCCTCATGATTCAAGGTTTCATCATTAAAAGTGTATCTGTTGAATTTTGGATCCAATCCTTTACATCGGACATAGATAATAATAGATAAGAAATAAACATTGAGAGATAAAATTAGTCTAATCGAGTAAAATACGTACCAACTTTTGGCGCGTATTCGATAAATGGAAGTTTCTGAGTTGCTTCCACAATATCTTGCACCCCATTTTTTGGCAGGATTTTCTATCGAGAATTTAAGATGCGTAGAACGATATTAGGAGAATCAATCATAAAAATTTTGAAGATTAAGATAATGGATTGTGTTCTTTACCTGCAACTGCAGATGGGTACTTGCCAGGTGTTTGGTGTCGATAACACTTCAATAACAAGAGGATATATTAATAATCGATTTGTTTGTTTTACTGAATATTTGATACACTTACATATCAAACATCCCACGCACTAATTTTTTCCATTCATTAACTCTCTCTGGAATTTCTTCCCAGAATTGATGAAGGAATTGGCAAAAATCAAGAAAACAGTTGTGACCAATGACAGGTTTCTTGGCTTCTACCATCTTTTCGATAATCACTCGAAAATTCACAAGCAATTCAGCGGTCTAACAGAAATAAATAATAATTAAACAAGAATTCATTATATGCATTCATGCAAGAATAAAATAATCACATCTACCTCCTCGGAGTCAGCATCTAATTTCTTCTGTCGCTCTTCCTCTGTTAAGCGCTTGAGTATCATAGCTTTTGGCCGACTATCGCCTTCTATAAGACCATTATATCTATTTCAAAAATATTAAACATCCTAACATTTAACCATACGCATTATTGAGAATGACGAATCTTCATATCATACTTTTCTCTGATCTCCTGAAAAACCAAACGTTTTTGACGAATACTTGGCGTTTCCACCACCAATTCTTCCGTTTGTGTGTTTTGAAACCACGCTTCTATTTGTTTCCTTTTAAATGCGGAAAAAAATGATGCGTGAGATTGTGATGGTTTAAACTATCAACAAACAATCAAACACTATGCGCAGTGGTTAACCAATTATGTACATCATGCACACGATGTTTTATTAGCATTATGATCAACAAAAATGCAAGATACTTGCATCAATTTTTCTACGTGCCCCTTGGTTTCCTCATCCGGTGGATTTTCTTAAGATTGATTAATTGAATTAATAGAACCACACGTATTAATATGGTATTAAGCGAAAAGCACTGTCATAAATAATTACCAATCTGGCGTTGTGCAAAATTCTCTCTACGCATATTCAGTTTAGCTTCATCTGTCCGATTAATCCATGGTATACCTGATGAAAAGATGAAAATCCATGTCACGATTTATTCTATATCATAAGCGAAACACACCAACCACCATTTATATAGGATGATAATGGCAACTTCATGCTGACCTTTTCCGATCAACTTGTTAAAATCAAAGCCACATTTTGAAAGAAATTGAAGACTTGATCCACTAGACAGAAAACACACATCACTTATGTCTCTTCTATCTGAGCTCGCTGGGAAAATATAAAAATTGAACGGTCGTGCAATAAAAACATTTTCTGATTCCGAGTATGTAAATGTGCATAAACCGAACTGTACTATAAGAAACTAGATAAAATGCAAAAAACAAAAGGTCAAAAACACGTTTTTACTAAAGAACAATATGCAAGTTTACTAATGTATTTAATACAAATTGTTCTTATTATCTATGTACTTACCTTTGTTGCTGCCGCTCGAACTTTACTATATCTTAATTGTGGGTCGTCAAAACTTTTTATCCTTTCTACACGTTCATGCAAGCCTAAATTAAATAAGGCGTGAGACGCGTTGAAAGAAATCGACTTGCTTGCCAAAAAAAAACAAAGAAATTAAAGGCTACTGTTGCAAATATTACCAGTAAGTTCCGTATCGATAGCTAGAAAGTCGGCTCCACGAATTGCTTCTTCGATGGTTGGCAATAATTCTTGGAAATTATCTTTAAGAACTTCCATTTGGATAGAGCGTATGTCTATTTCGAAATTTTGTATTTATATGTTCAATCAACTACCAATAGAATGGCTTACCCAAAATATAATTTATCAAAAAACGTGTGCACATGCAATCGTGTAACCATTGATTCTCGCTCATATATTAGAATTCCGACAAAATCAAAACATCATATTTCAAAAACCTTGGAGAAAGTCGACTTTTTATCCTTGGATAAGGAACGTCGACTTTATTGTTTTTCAACGAAAGGTTTCAACGTTTGTTTGGCTTATTTTCCGGTAAACATTTGCTTCTCTTACTGTTGAAACATGGCCAGAGGAAAACAAAAGGTTTGGTTTTTTTTTTAATAGAAAACTCGGGGTGAATATTGAACAAAGAATTAACAAACCTTTTGCTATTCCTTTCATTAAAACTCTTCCTGTGAGTAGGAACAAGCTCGGTAAGTATTTTCAAATGCATAAAATCCCACAATAGTATCAACTTAGATTATTAACTCTCATATTCACTTTTTTTTTTTGATAATACAGGGAGAAAGCTCAAAAACAAGCTGAAGCTAGAGCGGGTGGCAAGTCACAACTTAATGCTCGTGCTGCTGGGTTACAATTTAAATGCCCCATTTGTAAGGTATTTAAGGGGTTAGCTGTAGTAATAATAGATTTTTTGATATTCATGAGAATCCTTTTTTTTCAGAGTCCTGCGGCCAACTATAAAGTTGTGGTTCAACATATGGAGGTATATTGCTATGATTCATTCATCCTTATGATTCATGTGCTTTTATAATTGATGCGATTTTGATAAATTGTTAGGCTAAACATCCAAAAGACGCTGTTCCAAGTGAGGAATCTTTTCAAGCGTAAAACGGTACGGTAATATTAGAATGCACAAATACAAATATATAGAATCTTCTGGGGGAGAAGTATGCTAATTATTCTTTGGTGTATTGTTTAGTTTGTTATTCTTTATTTGTTCAAGTAATTATATGGCTAAACCAAGCACGATAATAAAGAAGGATGTGCAAAGGTTTTATTTAATTTTTATACTTTGGTGATCTATCCGCTTTATATAGTATATATATTTTGTACACACAAAGATATTGATAAATTTTTTGGAGAATTAATAATTGGTACGACCAAAGGTTAAGAGTGCATGTAATTGAAATTAGATGAGTATTGTAACTAATGATATCAGGTAGGAACTCTTTTATTATTATTCTTTCTTGAAATTAAATTCGAGTTATGCAAATTCATAAATTAATTAAACTATAAAAAAATTATGCATACGAAATTATTAATTAATCGATATTTTCTTTTTTTCAAAAATGATCACGCTTTCGCTTCATCCCTATTGTACCCATTTTCATCATAATAACGCCGCAGTAGAACCAACAATGCTATTTTTCATTTCACCTAGGAGATCAACTAATCCTAAACACCCAAAATGTATCTCGCCTGCGATCAAACGACTTTCATTCACGACTGCCTTTTGTAGGGATAATTCGATATACGCGTACATGGAGCATTGAGTTCACTGACTTCTATAGGAATCTGATCATGGAATATTTCCCTGCATGATATTGTGTTAAAATAACTTATTTTGGTAAAAGATATACGTTAACTATTTACACAATCTTTTTAGTTTAACTGTAGCGCAAAAGATCAAATATTACTAACATATGACCTCTATCAATTTATAATTCATTTTGTGAATACTGTAAAACAATTTACGCCAGGATTCAAAATATTTGTGAAATGTGAATATTGATTTTCTTTCGAATATTCGTTTTTATGAAAAGAAATTAGTCGGAATAACGATAACTATAATTAGTAAACTTCATTGTTATCGTTATTGCTTAAATACAGACTTTGTTCTGTTTTTGACACAATAAAGAATGATATGATGACACAAAAGAAAACTCCGTGTTTTCTGATACACCATACCACATTCGTGGCTAATTTATATACGCTTGACTTTGAAAACTTCTTTTTCTGGCAAAAATTTTTTCTTTATTAATTAAACAACAAGACAGAATGACAAAATTTAAAAGGAATTTATCAATACTGTTATTATTAAATTTTCTTTCATTAATCAATGCTCAATACTATTCATCGAGGTAAATATATCTATCGATTGTTCAGTTCATTATCACTTTTTTTAATCGTAAAATAATAATAAAAAACATCGTTGGTGTTGCTGTCAGTGTAAAACCCACTCGGACAACCACAATACAAGTGACTATAACTGAGTCACCTTCCAGTAACAGTGGCTCTGGATCAGGAGCACCAAAAAAAATAATAGTTCCTGTAATTGTGGGTGTTGTTGTAGTTGTTGCTGCAGCTATAGCATTCTGGCGCATTTATAAGTCACATAAGGAGAGTACGGCTGCTACTATAGCAACTGGAAATCAGCAAGGAGGAAATGCTGCTACCACTACTCCAGTAATGACAAATAATAATCACGTCGGAGCTTATCCACCAAATTCAAATCCTAGTCCTAATTATGGCGGTGGTGGAGGCTACATGCCAGCACCGGGTACACCCGAATCATATTCAACTTCAACAAATCTAACCGGAAATCCACCACCACAATATCAGATATCACCAAATCAAGGATATCAAAATATCGAACAATATAAACCGCCACTTACTCCACAGGGAGCTTATCCTCCATCTACACTCCCCCAACAACCGCAGGGCGGTTATCCAATACCACAGGGTGATTATTCACCATATACATTACCCCAACAATATCAACCACCACCGCACTCACAAGTACCACAACAATTTCAAGGAGGAATGCCTTATCCTCCATTTCAAAAATGATATCTTTAAGGTTTTCCTATCGAGCGGATCAGTTTTTCTATTAATCATAAATTTTTTTGATAATAGAAATTATTGTGCATACTATAATGTAATTTTTACCTTATCCATCATATCGTAACGCAACGGCTCCAATGCCTATATATTTTAAAAACATTCGATAAAAACATGCTATCTAAAAATAGATACAGTGTCAACCCTTATAGAACTAGTTTATAAAATGTGCAATTGGGGAGGGTGGTGTGCATATGACTCCATATTCTTTAATAAATGCATTCTAATAACTCCTGCTCGCAATGCATATTGGCGAAAGAGAATTTCTTCTCAATTACGCGTAGCCTCAGCAAATGTAAAATAAACTAAAGATTACAAATTACACGAATTTTTGTAAAAATCGAATTTTCAAGGTTACTATAGAAGAATAATAAAGATTTTTAGTCTCTAAACAAAACTTGATGAGAAAGAGGCGAACGAAAATTACAACGTTGATAAACTTTTTTCCAATGGCCAACCAAGAAACGTAGCACATCAAAATGAATTGCAACACGGGAAACAGAATCTTAAGGTTTGCACGACGATTTTTGTATTTCGTGTGGCAGACTTTTAATAAGTGTGGAAAGTTTATCGCGGCAATTGGTAAAACGAGGTGCAAACTTCTAAGTTTGTTATACCGAAAATTGCCGCTTACACTGTTTTTAACTAGGAAAAAAAAAATTACTGCTTACATTTGTTAAATAACGATAAACTTAATAACCAAAAAAATTGAAAAGGTTAATTAATATGTATGGAGGTAATAGCAACTAATACTCGAATTAACCAATAATCGCAACCCATTGTTTTCAAAGAACAGAATTTTGCAAAATAAAAATAATAGATTTTTACTTTTACTTTGTGGCTGATTTGAAGAATTGAGCATAATTTGGGTGATGAATTTTAAAATTGACCTTCAGTAACAACGCCCATAATAATTCGAACCCGGAAGCTGTCACCGATTCATTTTTCACCAATGCAAACAATGTGGTTTATAAATAAATCCGAAAAATTTTATTCCATTGAAAAAATTCACCCCGAAGAAAGTTAAAATTGCTCGATTTTTAAAACGACGTGGCAGTGCTACAGGTTCGATAGCAACGAAAGTTTCCAAAAACAATAATAAGAGGTTACCAAAAATTAAAAACAGATTACGACTGCATTATTCCACGCGTATTGTTCTCCCAAATTTAACGCGAGTAAAGTAAATTGTGATAACAATGATAATTCCAGTCCCCACCAATCTATTATTTTTGATTTTTTCTTTTTAGCACTGGAAGATGATAAACGAAAACTGCTATAGCTGTCTCCACGTGGCATGACCTGAATGCCCAAAAAAGTTTGAGCTGGAATTATATAACATTATAAATGCAAAGAATGTTTTTTTGTTAGAAATAGAAAATGTTCCGAGAATAATCATGTAATATGCCCTTGATTCCAGCCCATGCCTCGATTTAAGTCCGAATATTTTGTATTTTTTGTTATAAAGTGTTCTGGAATATATCTACCGCTATTGGTCAAAGGTGGACAGAGGTGATAAATGATTGGGTAGTTTAACTTTCACGTGATTTGATCCCTAATATATTTAAAATTTTTTATATATAATAAATATAAATATAATAAAATCTAAATAAAATAAATTTGTATTTATAATTTCTTAAAATTTTATTTAATATAATTTTTTATTTAGATATAATAAAAATTTAATTACATTTAAAAATTAAAATTAAAAATAAAATTATTTTATTTTATTTAAGTTTATTATTTAATTAATATTTTAAAAAAGTTTAATTTAAATTCAAATTTAATATGAATTTAAACTTATATTTTAAATTTAAAATTTGAACTAAAATCTAAAAAATACTTTTTAAATTCTTCAAATTATAAATATTTATTAAATTTTATAAATTTTAGTAAATAGCATAATATTAAAACTAAAATATTAATTAATTATTAATATATATTTTATTTTAATATTATAAATTTTTAAATTTTAATAATATAATAAATTTATTAAATATTAAAATATTAATTAATTATTAATAATAATATTAATAATAATTAAAAAAAGTAAATATAATTAAGTTATTATTCAAAAATATAACTTTTAATTAAATTTAAAATTTAAATTTGATTTAAGTTTAATTATAAATATTAATAATAAAATTATAATTCTTAATAAGAATTATAATTTTAATTATAAGTATAAAATATATTTATTATTTAAAATTTTAATTATTATTGAATAAAACTTTTATTTAAATAATTAATAAATTTATAACTCTAATTAAGAACTTATAATTTATTTAAAATATATTTATTATTATAATAAAATTTATTATTAATTTATAAATTATACTATATTATCTTACTATATTATATATAATTTATTATACTATAATTATCTAATTTTATTAAGAAAAATTACATAATTCTTTAAGTTATTTTTACTTTAAAGAATAATTCTTTATAAATTTTTTTATATTTTATTTTATAAAAATAATTAAACATATTATTTTTTTTATATTTTTTATTTATAATTTTATTTATCTACCTATAAGCATCTTCTAAAAATACTATTATTTTAAGTAATATATATTAATAATTATTTATTTTTTATATAATTTTAATTTATTTATTTAAAAATACTATTTTTATTCTATAATTTTAATAATAATAATTATTATAATAATAAAGTTTTAAGTTTTTATAATAAACTCTTATTTATTCTTACCTTTTTTATATAAATTTTAAATCAATACTTTGTTAATATCTTAAACTTTTATATAAATTTTTTAATATTTTATAATATATAATAAGAAAATTATAACTTTGATAATAAAAAAGACTAATACTATATATATATATATATACTTACTGAATAAAAGTTTAAAATCAGAAGTAATTAATATAAATAAAGAAATAAGTTATATTATTATTTATGTAATATATAAATATTTAATTTTAATATTCAATAACTTTTTAAAAAGCTAATATCTTAAGTTTTAAAATAATATAAAAAAATAAATCAAACTTAATCAATATTTACAGAAAATTATCAACTTATGAATTTTGAGTATAATAAGATAGTTAGTACTTAAAAGTGTGATTTTTCTAAATAAAAAATAAAAGAAACTTTAGAATAATTCAAATCTATAGTTTATAACATTATATAAAAATATAAAGAGTTTAGCTAAGTTATAATTTTTATTCAAAATGATAAATTACCAATATTAAATAATAAAGATATTCAAAGAATAATTAATATTATAAAAGATAATTAGTTGATAAAATTACTGAAAAATTCAGAAAATTTTAGTTAGTTCTAAAATTATATGTCATAATCTTCTGTAAAATTATTTTGTTAATAATTATAAATAAGATAAAATATAATATAAATAGTTTTTAATTTTATAATTTATAATTATTTTTATTATTTAAAAGTATTCAGATTTAAAATTAATTTATAGAATAGAAAGATCTTATTTATAAAAAATAAAATAAATACAAAATATAAATAAATTAATAATAATCTATAATTAAAATATATAT
>CAJVPS010000983.1:0-18275 GCA_910591765.1 Ambispora leptoticha | reverse complement strand
TCTCCTCTGCACGATTTTCCAGAACTTCGTTTTCAATTCCCTCAATCTCCATTCCATCATTTTCTAGTCCATCTTCGGGCGGTGTATTCTGTATTATCCATTCTCTTAATAAAAAAGCTGCAACAAATACAATAACTACAATACACGTTATAATTTGTCCTTCAAAGGTATCCGCAAAAAATTTGCTGCTCGAGAAAAAGTTAAAAACTTTAATCGTAATTAAGCCAATCATTGAAATCACTGCATATTATATGTATCATCATTACCTTGCAAAGTCTCCGTACGCTTCGACAAATTCTACTGCTTCTGGAGGCGCATACCATAATGCGGATTTCAATAAATTCACATAAAATACCGCCAATGCACTTTTTTCCTCTGATATTGTGCTGTTATTATTGGTTATTCCAACAGATATAGACTCTCTTCTGTAAACAAATGAGGCGAGACCGTCTCCACTCCAAAAATAGAATCTCCATACCCAGACTGTGATGTATGGTAGAGTTATGAGCCAGACAGTCCCCACTAGCATAGCACGTATCCAGATTTTAATAAGGCCGTAACAACGGCGAAGTCCTCGTCGTAAAAACAATACAACCGGAATTGATTCGGGCATTGATGGATCATAGACTAGGGTAATAATAATTTACGTATGTAAGAGATGCATGATTGAACTCAAAATTTTAAATAACTCTTGTAGTTATTTATAAAAAGATGTATACTACAGTCTCATCGCATATTTTTCATAGAACAACACGAGATAAATCAGTGTCGTGAGATCTCTTGATAATTAAAGTGAATATGCGCGAGATGGGGTTATATTCATGCTTAACAAAAAAAATTGTAGACGTACTTGGCGTGAATGAAAAGGGATATTTGCAAACTTCACAATGTCTAAGAAGAATTATTGGTTAATAAAAAATAAAATTTTAGGAATGAATTTAATAGGATATACCTAATAAATGCTTACTTTTTCTTGCTATGCTTTAGCCATTCTGTTAAACTGAATACAAAAGGTGAAATTCATATCAGTACTACTTAGGGAGGTTTTCCCGAATAGCGTACAAATCAGTGAAAGAACATTCAATACCAATCTTGATGCACAAATCGAATACTTCCAGCACATTTGCAAGGATGAAAAAGAGGCTGTTCTTCCGTACCCTCGCAGCGGCACACACGACAAACGTCTAATGAAGATATAGCATAAAATAGAATTCAGATCGATTTTTCAAATAAATATAGATCTAATGGTACTCACTCCTTACCTCCGTCCTCGTCCCCCATTTAACAAGAGTTACAGCAGGTAACAGGAAAAATACTCTTCAACAAATTGAAGGGTTTTTCTATCACTTTTTTATTGAAGATAAATTCTGACAGATCGTAGGAAAGGGTAATTGGTAGAAAAACAGAATTTTAATATATAGACAATTGTTTGTTTCGACCGTTCGCAATAAATAGGTAAGACAAGTGTTGCCAAATGGCACTAAAATTTGTTGATTTGTAAAGTGATGCATCAATTTAAAATATATCGATATTTATATCGATACCGATTTTATGATGTAATTTCTAAACTCTCGATTTTGTTTTCCATGGATTTTTTAGGTCTATTAGAGAGAGTTACTCGAAATAGTGACAGTAATTCCAATTTTAAGCCAAAAATTTTTATCGTTATCGGAAATGAATCGGCTGGTATTTATGTTTTAATTTGCTCATGATTTAGTGTTACAATTTAATTCGGTTAATATGCAGAGCTTAAAGTAATGAATTTATTCTACTTATTTTGCTATAAAAAAATTAGATCTTGATTCCATCATAGCATCTATCGCTTATGCTTTCTTAAGTCAACGTTACAATCCTGAGAGCGGCATATTTTTACCAGTAATCCAAATATCAAAAGATGAATTAAATCTTCGTCCAGAATGTGTATACGTGTTTCGTCGTAGTGAAGTAGATAGCGACCGGTTCATATATAAAGAGGATTTTGAGGCTGTGTCAGAAGAACTAATGAAAAACCATGAATTACGCGTAGTTTTAGTTGATCACAATCAACTGGTGCATCCTTGGGATAAATTTGCAACTTGTGTAGATGCGATATTGGATCATCATCAAGACGAAGGATTATATATGACAGCATCGCCACGATGGATCGAATCTGTAGGTTCAGCGTGTTCTTTGGTGACCCTTTTCTTTCATGAAACATGGGTAACTGATCAAGTAAATGAGTATGATCGTAAGCTGGCAAATTTATTGTTGGCCCCAATACTCGTTGACACAGTCTGCCTGGATGTTTCCAAAGGAAGAACAACTGAGAAAGATCAGGAAGCTGCAAACTTTCTATTGAATATACTACAACACCCCGATCATAATACATTTATCATAGAGTATTATGAAAACATTCAAAAAACACGAAAAAATATTTTCCATTTATCAACATATGATCTATTGCGTAAAGATTATAAAGAATTGATCATCGGTGATGTTCGTATTGGCATAAGTAGTGTCTCTCTGTCTGTTCAAGATTGGATAGAGCGTGATAAAATTCACACTTTGATCGCTGAATTAGCATCTTATGCCTCAAAGAAAGCATTGGATTTACTTATCGTAATGACGACTCACACTCACCCCCAACATGGATTTCAACGCGATTTGGTTGCCTACCCAATTGCCAATTTTCTAAAATCGCAAGAATTCATTTTGAAAATGGAGTCTGATCTCGAATTGGAAACCTTAAATATTGATTCAGATGATGAGATTAAGGATTGCAGGTTTTATAGGCAAAAGAATAAATCTTGGTCTAGAAAGCAGGTTTACCCTTTTTTCAAAAATCTCATTGAATCTACCATTAAGAATAGGATGTAAATTGACAATTACTATTTTTCTTAACAAATACAATATAATAACAAAAATAATAATATAACAGTAATAACAAAAGTTGTATTAGATCCTAGGTAAAAATGAATTTTTTTTTCCTAGATTAGGTTGCTTGAAAATCTGACTAGTTGGCTATTTCTTGGCTTAGTTTCCAAATCAATTAAAAAATGACCATGCCAACATGTTACGTTTGCATCTTTTCAATTTCGGCTCTAGCCTCTTCCCAACTATTTAAATTCTAAAAAGCAATTTAATATGTAAGAATTCTTATTTGTTTTAGCGATTAATAATAATACCATACTTAAATTTTATACCTTTTGACACCATTTAATTTGGATTTTTGCATATGCGATCAACATGTCCCGAATATCACGTACTTTTTGTCTTTGAAAACGATCTAAATCTTCTTGAATAGATACGGATATATTCTTAAGGTCTTGTTTAGATGTTTCTAAGGCTTCCTCAAGCTAAAAGGCACATAGAATGCGAGTAAGTACCGATATTCATCGTTAAATAACTGACAATATCATGAGATATACCTGAATTATGGAATCCGCTGTTTTACCAATACTACTTCTCCTAGTGGCTTCTGGATCGACGTCCATTATACCGTGAATAGTATGGCTTAACACGGAGAACAATTTCGAGCTACTACGCTTTTTAGAGTGATGATTCAGCGTAGCACTATTTGACAAGTCACCATTCTGATGATAACCATCTTCTTCACGTCCATTTTCACCACCTTCATGAATATGTGAATTTCCATCTTCGCTATCTAAACTAGCACGAGAACGAGACAACGAATTCTCTTCAATTGTTGATCGACTTAAAGCGGCTTCTAATCTTCTGGCCTCCTCCTCTGATCTTATTAGACTTTCATGGGCAGCCTTTTGTCTTTCAAGAGTTTCTTCTGTGAGCTCCAACTGTAGATGCTTCATATGTCGATATCGGAGCACTTGTTTAATCATCTGAGCGAATTGCGAATATTCTTGAAGAGGCTCGGAAAATTCGGATTCAAGTGCTGTGGTCTAAATAAAAGCACAGACAGGTTCAATATTTTAAATTGTCAAGCCTCTTAACACCCCCCCCCCCTTTTTCTCGTACCAAATTTCGAATAGCCATAAAGGAAGAATCAACCGCCTGGCCAACCTTCTCAATCGCATTGGATAAACCACCAGGTTCGACCAAGCTAAACCCATTATAAACTGCACCCAATTCAGCATAATCATTGGATAAATCTAGAATTATGGAAATTTACGCGATTAATTTTTGTAAATTATCGAAAGTAATGTGGTTTCAAGAAAGTTACGGAGATGATACAATAGTTACCACTCAATCTTTTTAATAATCTTCGGTTTGTCTTCTCTAAGTTTTGGCTCATATGATTAGCAAATTTATTAGTAAACAGTTCAGAATCGAGAAACCGTTGATCCGGATTTCTCAATAATTGAGAGGGGTTAGGTGTGGGTAGAAGCGGATTTGTTGTGGAAACCGGAGATGTGGAATTACTCGATGATTGAGATGGAAGATTTGTTGGGGACACCTGAAGAATATTTTTCGGCAGTGTCGATAGTGGTGGAGAATTGAGAACTTCATTCTATATGCATAGAGTAATAATTTTGAATATTATAAATACGCGTCTATTAAATTCTTAGCTCGATAACGTTATTCAATTACTAGTCATTGTTTTACCCATGATACGCCACTCTCCAAAAACCTATGAAAAATATGACTATTCGATAATTTCGGATGTTTTGCAATCCGCACTAAAAATGTTAGTAACATTCTCTTACGCTTTTCAATTATCACCACATCTTCTTTGGCTTTACTTTGCATAGTCGCGTAGTCAGCTATGAATCAAATAAAAGAAATTTAATGCTGTTTCAAGTAAATTATTGATTAATCAAAGAAAATGATAATTACTAATAGAATGTTTCTCTGGTATTGGAGGAATAATGGCTGTTGGATATAATCGTGTTAGACTATTTCGCAGTGACTCGAATTCCGAATAACGCCGTTTCACTTCTTGATCCTAAACATAGTTTTAAATTCAAGCATTAAGTGTCCAATGTAGAAATTCCCGAACTTGCATAAAATTCTAAACTTACATTGAATCGAATCGTATAAGTAATGTAATTACTTCCACCTCCCTCGTTTGTCTTTTGCGCATTCGTTATAAGAATGTTTTCTTCTCCGGTGCGAATTACTGAACCAATTTGACAACAAAAACCAGAAAAATCATGTGCAAACGACGGTATGCGTTCACTTTGCGGTCTGTATTCTTGGTCGTCCGAGATTCCTTCATAGTCTTCATCTAGGCTAGTAGACTCAGCGAAGGGATTAACTTCAAAGTCTGTCATTTTTTAAAGGGAAAATTATGACGAAAGAACTGTAAACAAGGTAGAACAATAAATGATCAATGAATTGTATAAATTTGAATATCATCGATGGCATTTCTTTTTTCTTGCATTAATGTTAATGTAGAAGTTTAAGCAAAGATTTCTTATATAACGATAATAACGATAAAATATTTTATTATTTATTGGTTGTCTTTATAAAACAGTGGTGGTAAGGATTGGCAAAGCATGAATCAAAAGAGAGAGATCAATTCAATTCACACTTCATGGGGAGGCACACATGAGGGAAATAGGATCCCGACGATACAACGCGTCAATAGAATAATTCATTATGGGTTCCAGGTTTCATCCTTACAAGCATGTTCATTAGTTTTTTTTTTAAAAAAAACATGTCAGGGCCTAGAGAAATAAAAAATATGTTTAAGAAATATGTTACTTTGAAGCAGATAAAAGAACAACATAAAAATACAAACGGAATATTATGAATGGTACTGCAATGCTATAAGGTCTCACAATATTTCCCTTCGAGCGTGAAGAAGGGTTATTCAAGCTCTCAATCCCCTTCCGCCCATGGATATTCCTTCGGAAAGATATTCGATTAAAGAAGATGCACTATTTTTTGAAAATATTAATTAAATTAATCACTGACATAAAATTAAGTTTCGGAAATTAAATGCCGAAATTTGTACAAATAAAAATATTATTACAAACTAGCATCCAAGTGATTTTTATCACAACAAAAAAGTAAAGTATTCCTTTACGTTTAGTCCAAAGGACTTTAAGATGAAAAATTCTTTCAATAGTTAGAGCAATGGACCAATAGGATCCGATCGAACTGCATAGATTTTTTTGCAGATCATTATTTGAGTTATCCGATTGTGTAATTTTTATGCCAAAATGGCCAACATATCAATAAATTTTTGCCCCACCGATGGATATCAGTTTCGTGCAGACGAAGCAAAATGTATTTATTGTAGTTTTGATAGGTAAAAAAATATATAATTTTATAAGCTGCCATATCGATCTTAGATTTCTTTATTAATAAAAATTCGCGTGTTTGTTAATAGGTCAAATAAAGTTTTGGTAATATAATTGATATTCATTATTTGAACTTTTGGAAATATTGGTGATGATTTAATTTTTATTATAGGTACAGGAAAATAAGGTGAATAATAAAAATCCTTGGCGTAAATTATTATGGGTAAAACAAGAATATCCGGACAATCATGTAGACAGCTCTTTTCTTGAAGAATTACAGAAAAATGGTGAATCTTCTTTGCATCTGATTTTTTTTTTTTTGATTAATTTTTGGTTATAATGTACCTATTCAACTCTTTATTAGCCAACCTTAGGACATACGATTATTGGACGGTTGTAATGGAGTCGGGGGTAATTTCACAGCATATTAGCAGTATAGTAATATTTATAGCTGTTTTTATATATCTTTATTTGGACATGCTATCCGCACAAAATCTTATTGTTATTGGAACAATTTTCACTTCTATCGGATATATCTTTTGGGATTTAAGCATATTAAAAACCGATCCTTCCTATGAATACACAAGTAATGGGAAAATCAAAGCATTATTTATTGCCAGAATGATTTGTTCCGGCGTAGAGAATTTATTTTAGATCTTTTCTTTAAATAAGGGAGGCAAACTGCAAAAGGAGCTATTCTGTTTTTTGCGACACTGCTTGGATTATCGCCGATCCTTAAAACACTGACCAAGGACACGAGTAGTGATACAATTTGGGCTTTAACAGTCATCCTATTTCTTGCCAATATGTTGTTTCATGATTATGGATCGGGAAATCGAACGAATATCAAGTAAATTCTAATCATGAAATTCTGTTCCCCAAAATTATATAAAAATATTTCTAAATGAAAAAATATGCTCTATACAGATTTCCAGGTTCATTATCAACTAATGCGGCGATTTTTGCTTCTGTGCTTTTAGCATCGCGATTACCCTCAAATTCACACGTATTCGGATTAATGTCCTTTGCGGTTGAATGGTTTGCTCTGTTCCCTATATTTAGAAGATATACAAAGGTAAAAAATATTAAATAAAGAAATCTCTCTCTCTCTCTCTCTCTCTCTCTATACCGATAAGAAAATACTCATGATAATCTATGCCATTCCTCTTTTTATTTATTGGAATCAGAGTTTATCTGCAAACTTTAATGTAGCGTTAACATGTCTGTTGTTTTTTCTTGCGACAGCATTATTTCTACGTATCTCGAAAGCCATCGTGATTTTGTATATTTTTGGGATCACATTTATTACTTTTTGCTGTCCATTTTGGCTTATTTGGATCCAGAAATATAAAAAGTGCGTAATTTTTTTTTAACTTTGTATTTTTATATTTTTATTTTTTAAGTTCGAGTTGTTTTAATTTTTGTTTTCGAATAGTGAAATACATGGTCCTTGGGATGAAGCGAGGCCTAAATTGCAGCACACGCGATCTGCAGCAGACGAATAAACTTCTGATGAAAAAGCGAGTTTTCTTCTATTAATATTAATTTTTTTAATATTTGTATTATGACTATTTATATGATTTATAGCGTATATTAATGTATTTTTAGCAGAGAATAAGTTAGAATTCAGATTTCTAAATCCCGAAGATTTTTATATTTAGTCTACTCTGGCATGGAACCTCTTAAAATATATCATCATCTTCCACGTTCCATTTACCAGGCCCAGTTCCTTCACTTTTTTCTTTACCCGTCCGCTCGCGCTCTTGCCAGTATTCATGGTTAAAGCGCCAATAGCCTTCACCTGTATCAGGTTCTGTATCTCGAATAAACCAACGAGGTTTGAAGTCGTCTGTATCACCACGTTCTCGTGCTCGTCGTTTAGTCCGTTGCTTTTCTTCAAGACGGACTTTTTCACTATTAGCCAAATCGTATTGACCAGTTTCCAATGCACGTTGATCCGGTCTTAACCGTGAATCAGTGGGTGCAATCCAGGTTTTTAATGATTCTGGTAAATCATTTAATGTAATCGCAAAAGGTGTTAAATTAAACGGAATAGGTTCTTCTGGCAAGGGTGCGCGCTTCCATAGCAACAAAATTGTGCGTCGATGTGATGGATTTGAAGTTGTGGGTGATAATAATGTACTGCTTATCGCCTCTTCGAGTTCAGTGGCAGATGCAGCCGCCGCATCACTTCCCAGATCTTTTTCAGATGCCGACGCATAATGTGCACCACCACTCCTTCGAGCGACTAATCTTTCATTCCATCTTCCAGCAATCTCCCATACTTCCTTTCCATTTGCATCATATACGATGCCTCGAATCTCGAATGCATCCTTTCCGCGCCATCCACGCGCCTTAAATGTCAAGACACACTTGTCCCCCGTTATATGGTTTATTATGACCATGTCCCCATAGTGATCTATCCAAGGAGAACCAACGATTAAGTTGTTCACACATGTTGTAACCTTTTTCCATGAATAATGTTCGGAAAATGCATTCGGCATGCCCATAGCTATGTATGAGTTTGGATCTCGCTCCTTATTGTTAGGCCAATATTCATTGGGAACTTTTAGATTGACATGAGAAACCCCCTTTGGAAGAATCTCAAATGATTTTCCCCAGAATTTTGATTTCACATCTACTTCTGCAAAAAAATCGTAATTAGGAGATTCACAATAACATGCACTTATTGGCTGATAAGTAAAAAAAAATCATGAATAAACATCTACATTTCTATAATGAATAAAGAAATAAAGATTAATAAAATCAATTCAACTTACTGGATGGTGGGACACTTGCTCAGATATATACCGGAATGCTTTATCTGGTCGGACATACTCATACGTTTCTCCCTAAAAAAGAAATAACATACAAGATTAAATAAATAGAACGAGTAGAATTATCTTGTAAATTTTAAAGCAGACATTTTTTTAGAAATAATTACCTACCAGTAGAGGATTGAATGGTTTTGCTACTCTGCCAACCGTGCTTGAATAATTGCTCATAGCAAAGGCAGCCACATACAAGATTCGCTCAGTACTTTCTTTTTGTCGGGCTGCAATATCCAAAAGTTCACTATATTCCATATCTTCAGCCATGCGTTGCAACATCGAAGTTGGTTCGTTAAAGTAAACAGGTAGCGTGATTTTGCTTAAATCTTTTCCGATTGAATTTTTAAGAATCGACCAGAGAGAAACATCGGGTCGTAAAGATTTCTGGTCAAGTGGAAGTCGTGTGCGTACATGGTCTGGATATCCTGAATATGCAGGCGCTACGTATGGTTGAAGCTTGCCAGTTTCATCTGATTCCATTGATGGCTGTTCCATAACTGCTTCTTCAACTTCCACATTATTAGAACCATCCATTGCATCGAAAAATTCATCGTCAGAATCATATAAATCGGTAGTTAACGAAGTTGTAGAACTATGCTTCTTCCGCGTTTTTGTTTCTTCAATAGCAATTTGAGGTATCATAGGAACGCCGTCGATCATTGGTGATAAATTTGCAAGTTCTGTATTGTCAGTTGGAGTTGGTGATACTATTGTTCTTTCCGTAAATTCTGGTTTAGGTTCCGCTGGACTATTACTTGAAGCGGATGAAACCCTATTATGGTTACTATGGACATCGACATTATAGAGCTTTGAAAGTTTTTTCAGCATTTTATGCTCTTTTACATTCTCTTGAATAATTTCTTCCATTTGGGCTTGTTCAATTGCAAAACCACGCATACTTTCTTCCCAAAGTCTTTTAGCTTCTAGTTCTTTTTCGAGTTTTCGCTGCCAGTACGTATCTCGATCTTCTGACATACGGACAACATCGTCCACAAGATGTTGTAATGGTCCAAGGGATTTTTTAAATGTATCAACTACTACTTGTTGTCGTGAATCAGGCGACAATAACGGTTGCAATGTGGTTATAACGGATTCTAGCAATTGTGATAGCATCTCCATCTGCGCTCTAGCAGAGCTAATTTTCAATTGATAAGTGTCCGCATGAGGAACAGTATCAACCTCAATCGAGTCATTAGAAGGTGAACGCGATCGTTCCCGATTCATTGAAGAAATGGTGTCTGCTCTACGCATAATCCGCGGAATTCTGTGGTCATCATCATTACTTACTGTCATTGAAACAGATGATTCATCTTGGAGACTCGTTCTTCTGGAACCTTTCCATTGCATTGATTGTTGCAGAGCCTTTATCCATTTTTCTGCTTCAGAAAAATGATTGGCTCGTAAATGGTAACGTACTGAACCTTTCCCAATAATGTCAAATCGTTGACGATCTGTTGAATCTCTAGAGATTGTGGCTATCCTCATATTTATTGATCCGCGACAAGAATTTCCTGCATCATCTTGATTCTTAAAATACGATAAAATTCCTATAATTATTGAGAAATATTATTAGTAAAGCAAATTTGGAATAAAAGAAATTAGGGACAAATCTTACCGTTCTCCAAAACAAACCATCTTGTTTTGTAACCACCAGCATAATTAGTCCATTTATGTAAATAACCTTTTAGTTTTGGTGATTGATTGGGTAATGTAGTAATAACTAAGCTTGAAGTGGGGGTCACTATTGAATTATAAGTATTTCATGAGATTTTCCTCAAAAATACAATTATCACATAAGCATTTAAATAACGCAAGAAGAAAACAAACCTTCTTTTAGTAAATTCTTTATCTTATCTTCTCTCGTGACTTCTATCGGTAACTTTCCTTTCCTATCTCGAATATTTATATCAGCGCCATGATCTAGACAAAATTTAACCATTTCTATATCTTTTTTACGTGCAGCATCATGTAATAACGTAGCTCCAGTTCCACAATCTTGATGATTTATATCAATTAAAGCTGCAGCTCGAGGATCTTGAAAAAAATTACGAAGTGCTTCAAGGTCAGAAGCGGCTACGTGTTTTCGGTAAAGTACGGTTATATGTTCCAAGAACTGGTCACGATTTACTTTTCAAAAACAAAAAGGATTATGAGATTGATGTGATGCTAACAAATCATACATTCAATAAAATAAAACCTTTAAGTGATTCGGCAACCTCCAAAGTTTTAGCCATATCAACAGCTTGTTTTCCTTCGTTGTTCAGTAAGGTATCATTGATGTTCTTCTGCTTCAATAACAGGTCCACTACATCAAGACGTCCTGATTTGGCAGCATAATGTAACGCAGTATTTCCATATTGATCGCGTTGATTAATATCAAAACCCGGTGGTAAATGCGAAAGTACATATTCGACTGTAGGAGTTGCGGAGCATTGCACGGCAAGTATTAGTGGTGAAGGTGTGTGATTTAATGATAAGGAAGGCGGAGTTCCACTGAGTGTCGAGCTACTATTATTTGGTGACGATGAAGGAGGTTGATAAGATGCAAGATGATTTTGGAGGAACCCCGTATCATCTAAAATATAAAGTCAAATCAATGAATGGAATTCAACTCCTCCCCTTCGGATCTGAAACCTCTTTGAATTGGTAACCGAGAAATTACTAATATTTACTTGTTCGCAGGGCTTCCAGTAATTGATAAGTCTTCAGAGACTCTTCAACAGCTAATGGTGGTACGGTTAAAAATTAAAATAATTTTAAAAAGAAATGCTGCACCAAGTATAAACATACAGACTGTTGCCGAAGCTCTTCTCGTGTTAACGCCAACTGTAGGTGCGGAAACATCTCTACGAGGAGGCTGAAATGTTTGCGGAGGTGGCGCCGTAGTCATTTCATTGATACTATCTGTAGAAAAATTTCTTTTGGATTTAGACCGTAGTCGATATAAGAGGTGACCTGTTCGTGACTCCAACTTCTCTGGTAGTTTTTTGAGCGAATAGGTGAAAAATTGAGAGAGAGAGAATAAAAAAGATTAAAAAAAAGTGAATAAATGGTTTCGATGATGTGTTCAAAAAATATTAGAGGAAATTAATAGTATTCGGTTTGACACAATGCGTCGAGCGATACTAATTCGGATCATATCAAACAGCAATGATATAGTTGATAACTTAATTTGGAAAAAAGATACCCAAAAGAGAAGAATTGAATAGATTTATTTAGCGTGATGTAATGTTATTTGTTCTCTGTTGTTATTTATATATCGATATATGTAAATAAAGGTTATATATTTAGAACTTCTGTTGCCAAGAAAAAAATTGTTTTTATTTATATTATTTATAGGAAAAACGCTAACGCCAGGGGACTCAAAAAAAAAGAATGAACATAGAGATTTTCAATGACTCTTTTGTTGCTCGACTTTTAGGTAATTCATTTATCGTTATTTATTTATTTATTGATTTGATTTTCTAGAATATCAACAAGGATTTGCATCGCTTATATTCATTGTCTATGCATAGTTAGTCATAGCGTGTCAGTAAACCTGATACAAATGAGAAAATTAATTATGTATATCGATATATAACCACATTATCTTCACGTTTTACGCTATATTCATGGCAGATCTGAATCATGTGATAAAAAGGATAAAAAGGAAATTAATCAACTATTATATTAAATCCTCGATTTCGAATTGAGGATGAACTTAAAAAGAAGCGAGGTACTTTTGATCTTATTTTCAAAGCATATGTAAATGATGCAAAAAATCGAATTTGGCTAAAAAAAGAATTATGTCGAATGACCAGCAGAAGCCCTTTTGTGTGGGTTAGGACACAACGGTTTTTTAATCAGCTTTGATTGTGTGACATGCTTGCTCTTCCATCATCAAATCAAAGATTAATGATCGCTGACTGCGTGATTTAATCACTCAAACATATCCATGAATCTTTCTCGCGCAATTCTTCGAGTCGCTTCCTGCAATGTTTCTTTGCCATCATTGGAACTATTTCCAGAGATGGCCTTCTTTATTCCTCCTGAACCAAGTCCACGACGTCCATCATTAGTCAACACATCTATTGGATTAATTATTCCTCCGCCAGCTCGGCCTAATCCTTGGCCTTCCTTCCAACCCATTTTTTGTAATAACATATTACCCTTATTTTCTGATCCGAGCCTTTTATTTTGAGAAATCTGCGCTGGAACATAGTCAAGATCTTCATGGTCGACTGTCTTTGATTTCTTTACTGGCCTGTTATCAGGTCGAATCTCTCGTCGTAATGCCGCACGATCGATATATTTCGCATTATTATCTGTACTGGAATTATCATCATCATCATCTTTATAACTTCTAATATATTTACGTTTCAGTCGCGTTAATTCTTGTCGTCGTTGCAATTCTAATAACTCTCGTTGGGACGATATCAGATTATTGTTTAAACTAAGATTTCCATTAGCTCTAACGGCGATTGCTATCTCTGATTGCTCACATGATTTTAATGTACTTGTGCTTGCAATGTTATTGTTATCATTTTTCGATATTTCAATCACTTTTCCTTCGGTAACTGTGCATGCTTCACATGCCCACTGTTTATGTAAATGAACTTGAAAAGTAGTGCTCCCCACTATGATTTCATCCAAATGTGATAATATTTGGGGTTTTGAACTCATTTTACTCTCCGACAATCGATTTGAATTGATAAAGGTTCCATTCTGGGAACCACTATCAATTATATAGAATGCATCCTCAGAACTAATAGCATTTGAAGAGTCTGTTTCACTTTTATCATTGTTAACGGCGACGGAATTTTCAACGTTAGGAGTATTTATTGTAGAAGATGATGATATCGCGGCGGCAGATGAACAGAATATTTGACAATGATGTTTTGATGTGCGCAATTCGGGTAATCTCAAACGTCTATCGTCCCATCTATCACGCCCTATGGAAATCCCATTTCCGTCAACGATTATGAGATTTCCAACTTTCAATACATCTGACTGTAATACCACTAATCTCAGCGTTGCATCACTCCCCGGTTCCCCTTGTTCATCGATCAAAGTTTCTTCGTTGCTAGTAAGTGCTGGTGATAATGAATTATAAAATGGTGATGATGTTTCTGGATCAACGGGAATGTAAATTTTTGCCACTGAATCATAAATGGAATATACACCAGTCTCGACATCAAACCACATATTGTTCTTTGGATTAAAATAGTAGCGGCTATCTTCTGTAGGAATATAATCGGTTGATGGCTGGAAAACTGAAGATGAATTATCTTCGTCTTCATCTTCTTCATTGCCATCTTCATAATGCTTCTTTCTGCGCTTGGATTTCTCCGTAGTGTCATCAATTTTTCTTGAAGAATAATCCGATTCATCCGAAATTTTATCAGCATGTCGTGTATCATCCGATTCTAATATTTGCTCTTCTTCCGAGCATTCTAATGTTCTTTTTGTGACAAGCTCATTTGTTTTTTTTGTTATGTGCCTACGTGTTTTATTTTCTTTATCGTGCCTGCTTGTGATTTGGCTTTCAACCTCGCTAGATTCAAAATAGTTCCAGGCAAGCTCTTCTGAATTCCATACAGCATACTTTTTCGTAGAAGCACTGTAGTAATAACCCGTCTCGGAATCGAATACCCAATCGCTTTCGTTGCTTTCCTCTGTCTCTTCCGCTTCCTCCTGTTCCTCTCGCTTCTTCAAATTTTTATATGCTTGAAGTCTATCTTCAAACCTTGAAGACTTTTCTATTGGCATATTATTGCTATTGTTATTATTATTATTACTATTATTATTATTATTATTATTTATTATTATTATTATTTATTATTATTTATTATTATTATTATTATTATTATTATTATTATTATTAAGGGTATGATTGTAGTTTTTGCTACCGTTATTTTTATTCTCGCTGTTATTATCTTTTGTTCCGGGGTTAACTTGCTTTTATCAGACTGTGCGTGGTTCGACTCACTAGCAACAGGTCTTCTCAGTTGAACGGAACATCCACATTATTTAAAATCCTCAAATTTTTTTTGAATTAAAATTTGTTTAAAAAACGATGCATGGTTTTGATCATCGAATAAAAAATATGTAGTTGATACTGTATCAGGTTAGACTTTGTTAAAAATCTTGAAATCTTTCCATTTGAATCTTCCAAGCTCTAAAAGTATTTTTCTGTAATAGGTTTTAGTGGGGAGTGAGTGACTTGAACACCCAGCCTTCCGCTCTGGAGGCGGACGCGCTACCATTGCGCCAACCCCCCAAGATGATTGAGAAAGGGAATTTAATACTATATAACAAATTTATTTCTATAACTGAAAAAATTCGATTTCACATATTTTGCATGACATTATCAATTATTATACATTAATAACAATCTACAGTATATTGAAAGATATCATCCGTATTCACAAAATATTCGGACATTTTAATCGTCACATGGATTGCATACAGGGCAAGATTGAGGACATGGCGGGGGATAATATGGATAAGCGACACCGTTATATTCCTCTTGATAGCAAGCAGGACAAGGTGGCGGATAATAAGCTGGATAACATTCAGCACAAGGTGGAGGACATTGTGGTAGATAGCAATTAGGACATGGTGGAGGCGGATAAGCACAAATAACACATTCATCTTGTTCTTCTGTTGGTGGTGGCGGGAACATATTTTCAAGGAAGTGACGTCTCACAAATGTCGATGAAGGCCGATTCGATCTCGAATTCGGCGCAGCAGCTTTACGATAATATGTGGCATTCGGATCATGATATTGAGCATTCGGGGGAACATTTCGACGTGTCCTCTTTCCACCTTTATAATGAGACACGGCAGGTTTGCGATAATATCGCGGTGCACCGCTGTAGTTATTAGCATGACCGCCAGAATTATTCGCCGCAGATCTACGGGTTAAGGGTGAAGTAGCGGGACACTGTGCATTGTCTTTGGTTGTAGATGATGATGTCGTTATTATTGTCATCGTGATCACGAAAAAGAAAGTTGAGAGAAGAGAGAAAACATTAAGGAGATGCATTTTTTTTTTTAGTTATTCTTGCGATTTACTTTTTAGGGTTAAACGGCTAGTGTAGCACTAGAATTTATAGCACTTGAAATATTGGTTTTATATTATTTCGCGCATGAATATAGTAAATGCATCTTGATCATTTCGTATTCGCTTGAATTTTTGCCCAAGGTCAATCATGATTCGTTGATTTGATACTATCGCATCATGATATGTCGGTTGACGCATGATCAGAACGAACAAATCAATGCATATAAAGCAACTCTTCAACAATATTTCAAGTGCGATAAAGAAAACAATTCAACCACTTCACAGGGATTAGTATCATACAATATGCCAAATGATGTTTTTGGGAACCCGAATTAAAAATCTTGCGAAATTTCAATAAATCAATTTATTCAAGTATGAGAACTTGTTGAAGTCAATAACTGGTTAAATTAATTATGTAAGTCGTTTATGCAAGTCATTTAGAATAACGATTAAGAAAACAAATGATGTTATTTCCGAAAAGGAGAAATGTGAAAATTATACTCCGCACGATCGGGAATTAATTGCCTTTTTTGAAATTATGCGCAATATCGAACAAGATTTTAAAGATTTTCCCCGGGAAAATAAAGGTTCCCTTATTGATTCATTCCCTGCTGTATACATTTAGCTACAAAGATAATTCATAATAACAGGGTAAATAACTAGCTAACGAATTTCAAACAATCCATTTTAACGTTGTCCCACCCTCCACATGTTTTGAAACCCTTTTTCGACACTAAAAATTGTTGGCTATGAAAACATATAAAATCTTAAATAGAATAGATCATATTTTACGTAAAAGCAACGTCTGCGACGTTTACTTAAAAAACTGAGTTATTGCTAAAATTTGAAAATAATCCTTAACCTTCTTTTTTACCACTCGTTCATCAAAAATGCAAATACTATTCTGGCGCGCTTTAGTCAGTTGCATCTCAATAATAATAGTCTTCATTTTCCTGGTGTTCTTTATAAAAGTTCAAATTTTGCAAATAACCTCTGTCGAATTTTTAAATGATTCTCCAACTCATATACCACCAGCAGACACAATAATACCTAATTTACAAAAAGCTGCCGGTGCTGAATCCAGCTATAATAACAATAATGATACCAGCATAGATCCAACGCAATCAACATCAAATAGCACGTCTCAGGGTAACAGCAATATTGCGAGTGTACCCGGAACATCAGGTGTAGCAATAAATTCACAAAGGAATCTCTCTGCGGAACAATGCGTCGCATATGCTAAATATTGCCGTGATGTAATATGTGCTTTTCAAGATTTTCGTGCTGGTTGCAACAACGATGGCAGTTGTAAGTACAATCTAAAGAAAATATACACCTTGTAAAACATATTCCTTCATGCTCCTAGACTCAATTTTTTCTTTTCCTTTTAGGCACATGTATTACGAAACTATCAAGTTCAGCGAGATAAAAAATCCCGAAGACTTAGAAAAAAGTACGAAGATTATCCCGTTTTAGTATCAATCTTTATAGAATAGATTAGGTTTATGCTTGAAAAATATTATTGAATATTATTTTTTGAATTAAATCAAATTTAATAGGTTAGATTATTTATTAGCTCACTTCTTCACTTAAAACCTGTAAATATAAAAGTGTTAATTAATCGAGACGCGTTTTTTGGTTACGACGGAAACAATTGGCGTTTCAATTTTTGTATGGTCATTATTAAAGGGTGATTCTAAATCCGAATAGGTGTTAGTGTTATGGTTCATTGAATTTTAGTTAAATAAGTGTCAACCATTGTGAACTTCACATTGTGCATTATTACTACGAGAGTTAACCTTATTTGACGAACTTATTTTCTTATTCGTCAAAAAAAAACCAAAAATTATTAATACTAATATGGAATTTTTTACCGTATAGTAATAAGCTATATTAATTAATATACCGTAATTCACTATGCAAAACATCTCGGGTCTTTTTACATTCACGGGCAAGTTAATAAAGAAAAAAAACTATTGGTAGAAATTAGGACTACAATGGGGGTATTTTGCATGGCGAATTTCATTTACGACATACAAAAAATGTGGTGGTAACTTATTTTCATTTGGCTAAAATTAACATGGAAGTGTGAATCGACAAACTCAAAGTCTGATTATATATATATATATATATATATAGTAAAAGTTGAAAAATATCGCAATTTTCAAGGTTTGTTAAATTGTGCTCTTTATGGTT